>NDXB01009409.1:164838-226137 GCA_002631895.1 Agapornis roseicollis
CTTTTTTTTTTTTTTTCATGTAAGTTAAAGCTCACTCATCTGCTCATCAGATGGTCACATCACTTCCAAGAAAATACATTGGTTTGGTCACAATTTCTTGCCTTATTTTTCACTTCAGAATACTGCCCCTCACAGTTGTACCATCTACGTTTGCATAGAGAAGTAGGAAGCAAGATTTTATTTTTTGCATGCCCCAGGAATACAAAAAATTGCTTTTTCTGCTCTTCCCTGAGCATAAAGATACAATGTCTTCTTTCTGTCCGTTTTTCTTGTTCTAGCTACTTAAGGCCAACCTATTTCGATCATGTTATTGCTTCCTCTAGCTGGAGATTCTGAAGAACTTGGCTTATTAGGAGAGAACTATGAAAAGGAAGGTCAGCAAAATATTGGTTGTTATTACAATGTTTTTTAGAAAAAAATTATATATGTTCTATCTTAACATTTTGAAAGAGTTTTCCACAATAAAAGGCCTAGAGATTTACTTACGTTTGAAGGAAAGCTGGAATTAACTTTGGAATGCTAATTCCAATCACTTACCTTATGCTGTCAGTAGTGATTGGTATTCGAATGAGCTCCATTAACGAGGTTCCACCACCTAGCTCCCAAAAATGAGCTACATCTTTAGGCTGTAAAAGAGTTTCTTTATGTTAGAAATGTGTGCTTCCATGCAACACCAAAGGAAGATCGTCACCTGATAAACTGGTTTTTCATGCAAGTGACTCAGAACAAGAACATATATTATTTCGCTAGTATTTTCTGAAAACCAAAACCAAATAGAAAATTCCACGTTAAAGAAATCCCATGCAACACTTACAAAAGACTCCGGGTATGCCTATGACTGTCTTGATAAACGACTGTGGTAAAGTAAAAAAGTCAAGAAGCAACATGATTAATGATAAACACAGAAAAATTATGTTCTCTTCCCTTTTTTTTTTTTGCTTACTGCAGCTCGAGACCAATGCTTTTTGAGAGGTTTGCAACTGGAAAAGTAATGAATCTCTACTGTCGCATTTAGTTTCTAGGAAAAGTTTTACATGACTTTTATCTTTCAGAGTCAGATTTTCCACTCCCTACTTCAGTAACAGAAACAGCAATTACTTGCAATGATAGTTATTGCTGCTGGACAGTGTTGTGCTGTGATGAAAATGGGTTCAATATTTCTGTTAATATAATCTGCAGTACAAAAATTAGCAATATAGACACATAGACCCAAAATTTCATTATGATTTTACATCCTCTAAGGTAGCTGCTCTTCTCACAAAACTCGTTGTAAGGTATCTTTATTGGTTTATACTCAGTTTGCATTTCAAAGACAAAATTAGAAGTGTGCATACTATATTACAATGGGAAAATAAAAGCATTCAAACACAACAAACAAGGTAGCTTCTATAGACTAATCTGATTGTTTTGGTCTATACTTTTGTCTCTGATCTACAGTACTTTAGTGAGAGGGATAAACATTACAGGTTGAAAGAGAAAATTAAGCTAGCTAATTTAGATAAATGTTTCACAACCAATAAGCTAAAAGTCTTATACATAAAACTAAAACATATGATATGTTTTCTATGATTTCATATATGATTTCTATGTGTGTGTAAATATATACAAAAACATGGTAAGCTGTAATTTCTAGATACTCACTGTATCGGGTCTCCTTGCCCTTCTTCCAAAAGTATATTCCAAGGCTAAAGTCGGCTTCGGAACCTCCTCCCTGTGTAAGGAAAAGTAAGTTCATTTTCTCAAGATCCTCTAAAAAAACAAAGTTAATTCTGCAGTTACTAAATTATATTTATCAATCAGTTCAGAACTTGGCTTACAAACAGCAGTACAGAGAGGACACTTTAAGACAACAGCTCTCATTTGGTGAAGACAGAAGGAGTAGCAGTACCAACCTGAACAGATGGCCAAATACTGGAGGAGGAGGACTGAAGGGGTCAGATGACAGGTAGTAACTACTAAAATGACTTTTAAAACTACTTTTAAAAATTTAACACATACCTCTTGAGACACCTCAGTATAATAGTAGTCTTTCCCTGGAAATTAAATACAAAGAAGACCCTTATTGTACTCTCATTAAAGCATAAAAGTTGTATTGCTAAATGAAACTCACTCATTTAATGTTCCAATAATAAAGTGCTGGAAAAGTGTAAACTCCTGTAATTGTTTGTAGCCTTAAAGTGGAAACTGAACTGCCAGCCTTCCATCAGAATCAAGTTACACTACCATTACTGTAATTATAAACTAATAGAGATGACAAATACAGTAATAGGAAGAGTGTGCTTAAAATTACATATTAGACATTTGAACCTGGCCAACTTTCTTAAATTGCTTAATACTTTTTAATTTTAATAATACATTTAAGAAATGTGTGGTTTCCACTGGAATTAATTATTACCAATGAGATGGAAATAAAAAGAACATTTAAAATACAAATATACACACAGAAAAATGTGTCTTTAAACTGTTGAAATTCAGACACTGAGTACCATCCTACACTGAGGGGGCTAGCACTTCTATGGTTAACTTTTGTGTCCTTTCCTATGTCAAAAATCAGTGAATTTCAGGTAAATCTGAAAAGTCCTTGTATCTTTACTGAAAAAGGTATTTTAAAAATTGCTAATCAGGAGGTTGCACATACACCAAACCTTCCAAAATAAAAGCTGTTCTCTTAAAAATGTGACTCACTTGGTCAAAAAGGCAAATATTTCCTTATTTACTTTACAAATAAATTCTAACAAAATAAAATATGAAATTATCAATGATCAAACATTAATGGGACAATGAGTTAAAACAGCCTTAGGCATCGTGGAATCATGAGTTTGTAATCACTGATAAGGCATGTTCAACTAGGTCTGACATAATACAGGCACAATTCATAGCTGGATTTCATGGCCTCTATCTACAACAAAGCTGGTAACAATGCACTTAAACTGGATTGTTACCAGTTAACACTCTACAATGGGAAATTTGACATGTCAAACAAGAGAACAGCAGTATTTCCAGCAGTTACTTTTTAAACTAAATTAATGAAGCCAAAGCTCAAAGAATAAGCATATTATTGTCACCAATGGTTGATGTTTTGACTCTCCAAACCATAAACTTGAATTTCTGAATTGTAATAATATCTAATTGGTCCACACTTTGTGGAATGACCACTCTCTGCAGAATGAGAACATGATGTATTGTGTCTTTAGAAGAATTTAGTGAACCTTAATATCTGAAAATACCAAATATATTCCCTGACACAAACTATGTCCAGAAAGCACAGAACTGCACAGTATTTAGCATTACCCCATTTTTGTTTCCCATAAATAACACTGATCTTTCCCAAACTTCTGCACGCTTGCCATCGTTGTCAGCCTTTTCTCTCTTGTCCACTTCAGCTATAGCAAGATCCCACAAAGTATCACTAGTGGAAAAAACCAAAACAAGTGTCATCTGAGAAAAACAGCGTACCCTAGACCATAATTCCAGGAAATATCTAAACGCACAAATGAAGGGTACTGCTGTTTATTATTACTATTATTTATTATTTCACATCACATGCCCTCTGCCTGTAGAAGTACTTTCTCTAACAAAACCAGGTTAAGCACACGTCCTCAGGTTACCCCAGCAGCCACTTGTGGCACACGCTGAGGGAGTACCAGTTGTGCGGAGGGAGACTTTGTTTTGAGCGCGTTCAAGATACTTTTAAAAGGTTTTCTGTCGATGAAGGCTTTCCACAGCGCCCTGCGGGCCTGGCTGGCGGTCTCTGCAGTCGGGGGCTCCCGGATGCTGGCAACGGGAGGAGCCGGGCACGGGTCAGCATGCTCAGGAGAGCTCAGGTACCCTCAGTTTCCCAGGAAAGCTACTGCTGCTCCTTCTCAGGTTCCCCTAAGGCCACATGCGGGGCGGTGGAGCTGGATTTCTGTGGTAGGGAACCCCTTTTCTTATGGAGTCCCTGCCAGGAGCCACCGGCTCCGCGCATCAAGGGGAAGGGATGCGCCAGTCCCGTCCCCGTCCCTGCTGGCTTTCGGGGGCAGAGGCCGAAACGGCCCCTTGTCAGCCTGCCCGCCTGCCTGCCTGCCCGCCGCTCTCCTACAGGCTGCCCGCCGCTCTCCTACAGGCTGCCCTCCCCGCCGCCGGCTACTTCCCCACCTGGCAGCAAGGGCAAACCCCCTCACCGCCCCCGGACAGGACTCCCCGTTACCTAGCCTTGGCCATCGCTCCTCGAGGCCCGGGCCTGGCTCCCCATTGCCATAGGAACCGTGCAGGGCACGCTGGGAGGTGTAGTTCTGAGCACGGCGGGGTTGGAGGCCGCTTCCCAGTGGGGCCGGGCCGCGGCTTCGCCCCGCCTCCCCTCCGGCTTTCTGCCCGGTGCTGGCGGCGGCTGGCCAGGCGGTGGCGGTGGATGGTGGGCTCTCGATTCAGCCGGGAGTAGCGCGGCTGGGCCGGAGCTTCTCTGAGGGTTCTCAGCGCTGCAGCGGGCTCAGCCGCCTCGGGGGCAGCGACCGCCGCGCCCCTGAGGTGAGTGCAGGACCATGGGACCCGCAGCTGCTGCTGTTGCTTTTCGGGTGCTGAAGAATACGGCCCGGCTTGCTGCCAGAGCGAGGGGAGCTGGTGGTGCGGGTCCATGGGTGCTTGGGGTACCTCGAGTGTAGAGCTTGTTCTGAAGATGTAAAGCACTTAAGCTGTGGAGAAAGCCAGGGGTTGATTACTATTTCATAACTGGAAGGCGTCGTTTATTTTACCTCAGCCTTAAGCGTTGGCTTCTGGTAACGGTCCCCGGGATGGCTTTGTTAGCAGTGGAGGGAGTGAGACAAGACCTGACATAGTTCCCATGCCCTGATAAGTTACCTTCTCTATAAAAGTATAAGTGCAGTTATTTTGTAGTTACTGAGACACAAATCGACTATTGCAAATACAAATAAGATGCTGTAACAAGCAGGATATGGGCTAGATTATTTCTAATAAGATCGGTCAAAGATCAAATCCAAAAAGGGTTGGATTAGGAAGTAGGATTTACAGGGCACAGTAAAACAACGGGATGACCCAACATACAAAAGGGATATAGGGTTGTAGATGAACCCAACAAGTCAGAACTGACCTAAAATTTAGGACAGCAGTTACAGCTGACCTTGTGCAGCTGAGTAGCTGCTTTGCATTGTCAGAGAGTAGAGAGAAAAACCCAAGTCCTTTTATCTGTTTGATCAACACAAGGAAAGTGGCCTCATTCATAATGATTAACTCAGAATTAATTTTACCTGTTCCTTCTTCCTTCCCCCAAAAAGCCTTCTACAGTCCCTAAGTAATACTTGTTCTTTAAAGAAGATGTTTTTCTAAGTTTGACTTCCATCATCAGTTTCAGTCTCAGAAGACTATATGGTGATTTTCACAGGTTTTTATATAAGCACTTGCTAACCCCCTATGGAAACCATGGTCTTGCTAATTAAAATTCAGAAAGAAACCTCATTGTTTGGTGTTGTACTGTGGCAGGTCATGCTGATGCCTTCCTAAGTGCATTTTTTCATCAATTTCATTTCAACAGACTATTTCTTACATCTTGGTATATGAAGACAGTGCTGATCTATAATCACAAGTCAGAGGCTGTAAAAGTCCTGGACAAAGCTGCTCTTCCTCTGCCAAAGGTGGGAATTGCTCCTGGCACTATGATCTAAGTATATATTCCTTCACCAGCCAAGAGTGTGAGACTAAAAAGTAAAGTATTTTTACAGTGTTTTACTCATTTGGCAGAGAGGTGACAAATCTGGAAGATGCTGCAGTGTAAATCTGAGCTGGGAAGCACCATGTAAGGGTGTACAATTAGTAAGTTCTAGTGAAACCCAATTTGGAAAGGAAGTTGGAGTTCCAAGTATTTTAAGTTTTGCTTTACTTGGTTTCATTTCCTTTGCCCTAAGAAACTTGAGAAAAAAAGATTTATTTTCTTCCTAATTCATTATTACTGAGTTACTAATCACCTTAGTTAAAATTAACTCATACTAATGGTTTACACTAAGCTGTATAGACTATTAAAGCTCTACCTAAAGCTTTAATTGGTGCATTCCTTTACACATGGATGAATTTTTTCCTTCAGGAAAACCTAAAAAAAATAAAACCTATAAAAACTGTGTTAGTCTGCCGGGAAACTCCAACACCAGCCTATAAGGCAAATATATGCTTCTATTTTAAATATAACCCAAATTTGATTTAAATAGGTCTTGCTTGTTTTAGAAATCACCAGTTTGCTTACTAATACTGCTGCACAAAAACTGACAAGGCAAAGTTCAGTGAATATATTTACACTGAATTCCAAATATTATTTTTAAATCAATGTAATTGCTTATGATGGGGGGTGAGGTATCCTTGCATGTGCTAATACACTCATCTCATCCTGAGAATATTTTTACAGTCTAGGTTCTGCAAGCCTTGAGTATGAGAAGTTCTGCATCAGTCCCAGAGGCTGCTGCTCAACTGACAGCTCCCATCCTATCATCGCTGCTGCAGATTTGAAGGTGAGAAAGGCCTAATTCCTACCTGGGCTTTAGTCATGGATTATGTAGCAGGGTATGAATTGTTTTGGTACATGACTCAAGGTTAAGGTTGAAATGTAGATCAGTCAATGAGGCTTGGGCCAAGTGAGGAAAGCAGCACAGATTATCTGCCTGGTGGACTCTTCAGTTTTCAGCTTTGCTGTCTTATGTTGTGTGGTATCCTCTAAGGAGTTCTGGAGCTAGATTATAACATGGAGCAAGTCCCATTCAGACTTAAGTAGATGTGTTTGGAAGTGTTCATGTAGGAGACTTTCCTTGCTGACTCTTAACTTGAAGAAGGCGTCTTGAGGAGGTTACAATGGAAACATTGCTCCTGGTACTTAAAATCCTGTAAGAGACTTCATTGTTTAATGTGGAGTTGTCACGGTAACTGTGATTCTGAGTGCATTTATTTCATAAAAATTAACACAGCATTTCTGGTAATGTGACTGCCTCGACTAATGGTGACCTGTTATGAGCACTTAGTGGCAGTAAGTCTAGAAAGTGCTGCTAAAAACCAGAAGCTAATGCATGGGTTGCTTCTGGTACTATGGTGTAGGGATACACTGCAACAGCAGGAACTCAACACTGGAAAGTAAAGCAGTATTTAGAATTATCTACCAGAAGGCAGGCAGGAAGGTTATACTCAATGAATTGTCTATTGCTTTATAAAACAGCTGTTCATAAAGCTGTGTTAATGAAAACTGTAAAAAGAGTCAAAATCTGCACATCAGTTGTTTGTACCGTGTATCACATTGTCTCTAAATATAACAGATTTTAAAAACTACATGAACAAGTTTACTGGCAGAGCACTCCACTATTTTTGCCTTCTAATAGAACGTGATCTGCCACACTCATTTAAAACTGGACAATTAGTAAAGAATTACTAGCTGGAGTATTCTAGATTGACAGTTGTAATTTCATGATGACATGAAGATTTTTGTATTTGTAAACTGAAGTTTCTAATCATATATGAGAAGCTTTAGATTACAACCGCAGTATAACTGATGCAGTAATGTCTGTTTCAATTTACAAAGACCTTGCCTCCCCCAAATGTCTGAAAGTCAACTATTCTGCTGATTGCAAAGGGATGTTAATCCCTGACTCAATTTTACTGTGTATCCTCATCACTTCACATAGGGTGCTGCACAGAAGGATGCTGCAGTCAATGGCAGGGTCTCTTGTAGCTTCCAATATGCTTTTCTTAATGATGGCAGGAGATTGGCCTCCCACTGAGAGGTAAACCTCCTCCTGCTTTCCAAGGAGGCCCTGCCTCCTTGAAAGATAAGGATCTGGTGCTACAATCACACATCAAACAGTGAAAGCTACAAGGAAGCTCTTTCTACATTGCAAATGTGAAAGCATCTGGATAGAGTATGTTTGTTATTTGCTTGTCATTTTCAAGACAGAGCATTGGCTCATAGTACCATTCATAAACTGGTGCTAGGATCCCACAGATTTAAGTAGCTGTGGCAGGACTTTGAGAGCTTTCAGAAGAGATGTATTTATCAGATCAGCTTGCTAGTTTGTCCTTCCACTTTTGAAGAGCGTGTTCTCTTCACAGCTTGTGTATTTCTTCCAATCTATTTCAATTCTTCAGGAGGATACTCCCTACCTTTCACACAGGCAAACACCTGAAAATCCCTTTTATTTCAGTATGATTATGTATATATCTGAAATGCTTAAATGTCATAAAGGAGATTTGCAATCTTCAATTATTGAAACTCATAATTGTTAAACTACTACAGTTTAAAGTAATTAATTAAAAAGAGTTAACAACCCCCCCAAAAACCCAACAACAAAAAACTCCAAAGTGCTTAGGGCAGCAGCAAGGGGTTAATGATCCATGATCATTACCATGAGCAGAAGTGGAAGTGGTGAAATGTACGTAAATCGTAAATCGGTGATTTGTATTTGACTACCTTCTGTATGGTTGGACCTAAATTATCTATTAGATTATGCTGATGATCCATTTCAGATCCTGCGTAAGGGGTTTATTTGCATGCAAATGAAAATAAGAGGATTGGGAGAAAAAACAGGTGTAATTTCGATATATTTGGCCCTACATAGCATTGAGGCTTGCAGCTGTAAAAGGCAACTGAAAGTTCTCCTAGATCCGATAGTGCAGATGCAGCATTATTTCAGTGTGCAAAAACATTATATTAATATTATAATACAAAATGTATAGAAACAAATGAAAAAGAGGAAGTACAACTTCTACAAAATATTATTCTGAACCAAATTATATACATTATACACATTGTACATGGATTTTATACGTTGCATATGTCTCCAAGTTTACTCACAACAGTTTGAGCAATAACTTTCTATGTCATTCTTGGTTTTGAATTGTGAATCATTCTTGCATCTGTATTATTATTATTACTATGTATTAAAGAAGAAATTAGGTACAGGATTGTGTTTAACAGAACTATACTAAGTACAGTGCTTGTTCAATTTAGATTTTTCCAAAAGGCTGGGGCAGGGATAAATTATTTAGAAATTTACCAGACCAAGGCTAAAGATTTGCTCAAGTAAAATAGCTGTTTAACAAAGGCTAGAGTGCATCACAAGAATACTCTTCCCATTTATAACAGTTGCATGATTTGCCTCATTTTAAAAAGGAGAAACATCTATAAAAATCAAACAATTTGTTCTTTTTAGTCCCATGGTGCTTGCATTGCAGATAAGGATGGTGCTAGAAATGGAAAATATTTTGCATTTGACTGGCTTTTTTTGAACAAAAATTCCTTTTCAAAATGAAGGTTATACAACTTGTGTAATTTAGGAAAAATAGAGATGAAGAATTGAAGACAGTTTGGTCCCTGAGTAAACATCTAGAAAACTACTAAGATCTATACAATTGTTCCCAAGGTCACCTTTCCCCATCACTATCAACAGACACATTTATTTCTGGTCTGTAGGCACAAGCCACCACCACTAAAGCTTAATCTTTAAGATGGTTCTTCATCATTCCAGTTCAGGCCTGGCCTTTAATTAAAGGGCTCCTCCTGTTACATACTATTGAAATGATTACAAACCTGTCCTCTTTAATTTTCTTTATGGACCTGCTTATGCTGTCTCTTGTACATCAAGAAGTTCTCAATCAGTGTAGAAACCCCATCACAAAGATACATTGTCATGATACATAATCTGTTCATAACAAAGTAGGACATTTTGTTGGTCTGCTGTTTGCAACAAGTGGCTGACTCCCCATTTCCTTGAGTTTCTGTCCACTTTGAGGTGTCAGTAATGCTGGGGCAGAGAGGTGATGAGCAGCTCCTTTCAGCTGATGAAAGTTGTTAATGTAGCTGGCAATCAATAGAGTGATCTCAAGAATCTGTAACAGGAACAAGCAAAACTCTATGAAAAATACAGTGATGTGTTTTGACTGCTGAAAAAAACAGCTAACTTTTTAGCAAGTGACAATCACTGGAAAAGTACTTTATCAAACAAATTAATGATGGGGAGAGAGGAGATACCTAATAGAGCTTTCTTCTATTGCTTGTAGCAAATAATGTAATATGCTAATACTTTGCCTTCCACTGTCTTTAAGATTGAACAAATGGCTTCTCTCACTTTGACAGAGACTTTGAGGTCTGAAAGATGACCCTCCTAGAAAAAGCTTTCATGATGTGTTCCCTCAGTTTTGCTAGAAAATATCCAGTGATTGGGAAACTAAAGACACAGGGCAAATAAAAGGAATGAACACTTCTGGGAGACTCTTAGTGTTTTTAATTTGTAACCCACACAGCCTTACCTGTAAGAGCACAACCTGAGGGAAACTTGAACAGATGCGTTCTACTATGCTTATTTGTATGCAGAGTTGTGTTTTGACCCAAATTTATGTGTGGAATTTTCTATTCTGTTTCATTAAGTGTTCTAACAGCAAAAGGCTGTGAAATCTTGATTTTTTTTTTAAATATAGTCAGACTTACCAGTGAAGGAGAGAATCTAAATTTAAAAAGTATGAACAGTTACTTTACCAAAGGTAAAGAAGTGACTGATCTTTCAAATCTTGTACTCTACAATTCCACTGTAGAACATGAATGTACCTTAAAAGTTACCACTGGTGCTGGTCAAGCAAACAGACTGATTTTTTAGGTACTACATGTAATTCCTGTCCTAAGCAGCCTTGTTTGTCCTTCTGTGAAAAATCTGGAATGTAATAGACAGGGATATCAAAAGCCAAGGAACACATCAGTATTGCCACTGTTAGCACTTACATGACTAATTATTTCACATCTGGCAAAATTCAGTAATCTGGGAATGCAAGGAATAAAGAAGGTGTTTCATCTTTCACATCTGTTAAGGATTACCCATTAGAAAAAAAGTAGAAAAGTAGCAGATGGTGGAAAACTGTTTCAGGTAATATACTGACCTTTGGTTTTGTCATGGCAAAAAGGTGTTTTTCAGTTGATTTGTCCTTTGCCTCAGCATTGTTAACAACCAACATAAAATCATCTTGATACCCTCCGAAAGTCATCAGGCTCTTATATGTATATGTAACTGTTAAACGCTTAAAAAAGAAATAAAAAACCAAAAAACAAGATGCAAAGTTATAAGCTGGACAATGCATGAAAACCAGAATATGTCAAACACTTTTAAAAATACAATTACATATGTATCTTTCAATATTTGTATTTTCAATACAATTTTTGTTGCTAGCCTCTTACGGGTTTTGGAATCGCTTCATTCAGACCTTCACTGTGAGGAATTTCCATTGCAGATGATAGCTCTTGTGTTTGACCTCTGTTTCTACTGCAAATTAATTAGATCAAATATACTATAAGCAGGTTTCAACTCAAGTGTGTAATTCAATTTACACAAGTCTTGACTGACTTTGAGAGAAGTTAAACTTAGGAATGCCATTTGAAATCGAAGCAGTGTCTAAATAAATGACAGAGTATGAGGGATCTAACGGAATTTAACTCTTTATGTGCAGTGATGTAGTTTGCATACACACAAATGAAATTAAATCCTGTTCTCTTTTTTTTCCCACATATCCGATGGAACATAATTGCTCTTTAATGCTCCTCTGCCTTCCATGCCTCAGCTCCTACTGATTAATGTTCAACATTACACTAGTGGCCTTTAAATTTATGATTAGCATTTATCATTATGACTCATATTAATTTGTTGCATATATTCACATTTAACTTCATCGTAAGGCAGTATTTGTACAATAACTGACTTCATGTCATTCAGTTCATAGAATCACAGAATCATAGAATAGTTAGGGCTGGAAGGGACCTTAAGATCATCCAGTTCCAACCCCCCTGCCAGAAGCAGGGACACCTCACACTAAACCATGTCACTCAATGCTTCATCCAATCTGGCCTTGAACACTGCCAGGGATGGAGCACTCACAACCTCCCTGGGCAACCCATTCCAGTGCCTCACCACCCTAACGGGAAAGAATTTCTTCCTTATATCCAATCTAAACCTATTCTGTTTAAGTTTACTAAACCTCTTTTTGCCTTTAGTTTGAAATAGTGCTTATTCTACCCCTTGCAACATTGTTTCTCATATCCCTGATCCTTCTTACATAATATCAAGAGTATTTCCTGGAAACAGCATTTCTTGAATGGCAAATAAGGCCCGCTGGTACTGTGCTCTGTCTGGCAAGTGCTCTGCAGAAATGCCACAGCAGCTCTATGAGTAGATCATGTTTATAGAACTTTCCACAGTCTGATGCAAGCTCATTTTGCTTGTTCTCTAAACAGAGCTGCTGTTTGCTCTCCTAATGTTTCTTTAATTATTTAACTGCAAAGAAACATAATGAAAAGACTGTATCAGCACAATTATAAAGTTGAGATTTTAATTTTATGATATCCAGTATTAGCACATGCTAATAGCACCCCAACATTCTGTTTCTCTGCAAGATACAATTTAAAGCAGGGATCTTCTCAGGCACCGCTTTTTCACACTGATTACCATGAGTCGTTTTCTGTGAAAACTTTTATTGCAAATCAAAGGAAAATCAGTGCCTAAAATGACATAATTAAATAACACTGGGTTATATTACCTACTATTAAACAAAAATAATACAATGAAAATAACAATCTGTTAAAGTAACTGCTCTTTGCACAGTGTATGTATTATGAATAATAATGGAAAATGAAGACTTCAGGAAAAGAAAATTAATGTTGTTGTAAGAACTGTAACTACTGATCTCCTGACATCTGAATGACTAAAACATTAATATTTCATTAAAAGATATAAAAACTGCATCTGATAAACAAAAATAAATTCTGTGAAAAGAATTCATCACTTATTTCTATTATTAGTGCTACTGTAATGATGATAACATTAAAGCGTCTTAAAAGGACTGAATTTTTGCTTTAAAAGAAAGACTAGATAACTTAGTGTGGAAGACTAATGCCATCTTTTATGTAGGATGCTGCTGAATCTCTCCATATACTTACTCAGTATTAAAATCCACTTTGACCCAAATTAGAAAAGAAATTTCACTTACCATTGAGCTGTAATCTAGGATGCTTATGCCATCTTCATGTACAGCAAACCATATGAAGGACTTGTCAACTGAGGATGTTGCTAGAGGCTACAAAGAGAAATGTTCTTTAATTACTACTTCAAAATAAGGCAGTATGTAAGTAATTATTAACTCTCTGCTATTACACAGCTCTCTCCATCCACAGATCTTACTGAGATTTACACTGGGAGGGAACTTATACAAAGGAATTGAAGTAGCTGCCCAAAGCCATGTAGGCAGCCAGTGGCAGGACTACGAACTCAACCTAATACTTTTGAAGCCTCCCCTGGTGCTTAGTCCAACAAAGTGTATAGTCTCATTTACAAAATAAGATTAAAAAAAAATAGGTGTTTTAAACTTTGTTCACTAGCAACATATGCAAAGAACAGTATGTTGATACATCTATTATATAGATATATGGGAATCTCCTAATTAAATATAAGGAGTCGTGACAGTTCTGTTTAACATAGCTGTTATGTGAAGTGAGAATTAAGAGGCTTAAGAGCAACTCTCAGTTGCACAGTTCTGAGGCCAGCACAGAAGGGAGTGCTCTAAATATCCTTAACAACATTTAGTGATTCTCCAAGGTGCAGCTTCCATAGCCAGTTAATGATGCCTTTTCAATATTCTACTAGTTATCAGGTAAAAAAAAAAGTCTGGAATAAAAAGCCTATCTCTAACTGAGATACAAGCAAATGAAAAGATACCACCTAGATTAGTAATTCAAAACAAGCAATAAGTGTATTGGAAAATTACTGTTATGGTATGAGTGGTACAATGGCAATTATATTTCACCAGTATATAGCTTAAACAAGTTAGTTATTTCACAAGATACTCAATCAGCACATGCGTAACACACTTGTTTATAACAAAAAGGTATTACTATTTACAGATTATATGTGTATTAAAAAACCCCACAGCCACTCAAACTCAGGAAAGTTTCTTACCTTTGCTGCAAACAATTTAGCACCAAAGAAAGACCATTTTCTGGCTACAGTGAGATAAATGCGTACGCAGTCTGCAGCACTGTGCCCCCGGAGAGCCATCCATCTTGTAGACAATCGCTGACAAAGCTGTCTGTTGAAATGAAATACGTAATTTAGTTATTGAAAGCAACTTAAATGCTTACCCATAGTGAGCTTAATGAGCACAAAAAATCCATTTGTTAAAATGATCATTTAAGTTAATACAACAACTATCACTTACACTGTATTAAATAAATCCAAAACATCATTTAATACTTTTCTGCACACAAAAATTACTGATTTCTGCAACATTATGGTTAAATGTTGATGTAGCAGTTGCAGCAAAAAGGAAAAAAATCTAGGACAGCTCTTAATGTGTCTGTACAGATAATCAATCTACCTTTATCAGTACTCAACAGTTATGCCAGTTGTCATTCCAAAAATACATCCAGTTTAACACATATCTCTTTACCTGTGGCTAGTAGCAGACGTGGCAGACATGGCTTAACACTACTCTTTTTCAGTGTGTCTGGGCACTGCTACAGAACAGGATGCTTCTGATGCATGATGCATTTGCATTGGCTATTTTCTTTCATGGCCCCATGGTGAACTGGTTCAATGAAATGACCTCATGGAAAACCAATCCTCAAAAAAACTTCACCCCAGAATACCTTTCTAGCAGACTGACCTGCAGGAATGACTCACCCAGCAGCCACCGGACTATTAGATGCAGCCCAAGAAAGGGAAGGGGGACTGTGCAGTAAAAAGGGTATCTGTCACTTGCAGCTTACTCTTACTAGAAGTTTATGAAGTTAATGAAGTTAAACTGCACCCTTAGCGAAAGAATACAATCAACAAGGCAGGTACAGAATGATTCTTTTCCTGCCACAGACTTCCAGTTCTGGGAGTTGGTAAGTTTAGGGACTATCTGAACAGTTCAACAGATATTTGAACTGTTAGTTAAATATCATCCATGTATTATTCTAATCTAGTATCTCTTAGGCTTTGTTCTTTGAAATCAATTGCATCTCTTGTGCATATACTTTTGAATAGCTCTATTAATGTGTGAGTATGTAATAATGTTACTTTGTGCATATAATAGCTTTAAACTTTCTTAGCTCTGTAGTGAGCAAAACGTTTCTATGATGTTTACTGGACTTCAGAGTTGCTGTATCATTGACTTCAGATAATTATTGCACTGTTCTGCTCTTCTTCATGTTAGTAGGTGTTGACTGAAATGAGTTGCAGGTTAATAATTTTAAATGAAGGGATATGTTCCTAAGCAAATCCACTGAGTTAACATCTTGCCAATTTGACTGGCTGCCAGAGATTGAACATTAGAATAGCAAACACTCAGATGAGATCCTCACGTCCAGTGCTTTCAGTAGTTTTTTAGTCTGTGCACAGACTTGATTTAGATTTGCTGAGCAAGAAAAATATTAATTTCAAAATCGCTGGGGTTTGTAACACTGTGTAGTAGCTTGTACAGCTTTTGTTGGAATGCGTGTGCATGCTTAATGATGGTCTTATGTTTAGATTAGAAATATACAGAGGAAATGGCTTCCTCAATTTAGTAAGAAAATTAGTTTCAAACACAGGGTTAGGCAAATATACGTAAGAGTAAGTTGTACCTAATGAAAATTTAGAACTTCCTCATTTCACTCCTAAATTTTTGGAGAATATGAATTGCAAAATACATCTCACCTTAACTGTTCCTCTGAACAACCATGCCTGTATCTCTTTGGGTAGAATCTCTCCAAAACCTGTTTTAATGTTTGACTGGACTTGGACTGGGAAGTGACTTGCCCTGCTGGAGTTGAGAAAGGCCGTTCAAAGTCTCCAATCTCTACCTAAGGGGAGGGACCACAAAGAAGAAAATTTTTTGTTACCCCCAAGTAATTCTCTAGCTGGGCATTATAAGCGATTTTTTTCCTCTGTCTTACCAAATATAAAATAATAAACAGCTTGTCCATTATTTTCACTGATGTAAAAGTCATGCACGTAATTTTATTTTTCTTATTTTATATTTGCCATGGAAAAAAGATTTAATATCAAATATAAACTTATCAAATATAAACTAGCTCTGTTCTGAAGAGTGCCAGATCTCCAGCTGACACAAACCAGTTTAGATTTATCAAGTAACACCATCAAATAACTTGCTCAATAACCTTCCCTTGAGCCATTAATTTTTTAAAAATAAACCAGATCTTATCAAGACCATGGCTAGTAAAGGAGTCTTAGGCTTTCATTAAGCAGCTGTTACTCTGGTGTATTAGCTTGCAGAAATCATGTAAGGAATAGTGAATGAAGAAATGGAACATGATTACATGATGTTTGATCAAAGAGGGCATAACTGTGTAGGAGATAAAGCACATTTTATCTGTACTGGTGCCAACAGCGGCACACTCTGTAAAGCATCCCCACTGAAGTACAGTTAGCACAAGTATTCCAGCCAAGGCTATTTCCTGTACTATCATGTGTAAAAGGTGGAGGTCACTTGACTGTCAAGCAACCCTAGACCAGTTTCTTTATTCAGGTTTTTCATCTGTAAAACTCTTGTGTGACTCATTAATGCACACGGATTACCTGAGCTAAAAGAGCTGTCAGTTCCATCGCTAGTTCTTTGTTTACAGGGAAAAGTCCATTGACTATTTGATCATTTGTCTGATATACCAGAAGCAGCTTCTCTCTCTCCGTCTCCCCATGGACCTGAACTGAAAAATAAAGCCTACAGAAAAGACAGAAAGTTATTAAATAAAGAAGACAGGGAAATGCATTTAGCCCTGAGGATTAGCAGTATCTGCTCTGAATGTGACATGTTTATGTCAGCATCAAAACACATAAGCAGAGCAGCACTTGTACTTGAACCCATGGGCAAATATTTAACTTCAGTCTCCTGAGTTCAGTGGTTTGGTTTGGTTTTTTTTATGTTGGCAGCCCTGCTCACCTCCCAGGAACTAAAAAAATCACTATATTAAAAAATAAATCTCCAGTCACACCAATTTGCTATTGTTGTTGCAAGCTTGGAGTCAGGCAGTATGTGTCAGACGAAGAAACTGCAGAAATTAGAAATACATCCAGGGACAAACCTGTTCTTGTAAGTAAGGCGGACAGTCCTTGTGCCTTCACATTTCCCAGGGTGTTGTTCTTTGGAGGCTTGCTCCCATTTTGAAATAATGTCACAGATCTAGAAGGAAATCCATACAAAACTGCCTTTGTCACGTACTGCACTTGGAAAACACTTTTCACAGAAATGGGCAACTTATTTCAGTTGATCAGATCAGTTTAGATCAGAAACATCCATAGCTTGAATTTCTAAGCTTACTGAAAGATACTTGCATTTCTTAATTAGAGCATGTGCAAATGAACATTTCTTATTGTTTGTTTATCCTCATTTCTTTGGAAATGAGCCATAACATGCTTCTGCGGAAAGGCCAGGTACTTGATTTAGCAGCAGCCACCAAATGCGTAATTATACAAAATGAGTTGCTACATAATTAATCAAATGCGTTTGATCTCTGCCTTCTGTTTCTGTTGCATGCTGGGGTTTTTCAGGTGCTTTTTAGTAGCTGCTATGAAGTTTGGATGAAATTTGTTGCAAAGTGCAGCAAAAGTGGTTCACAAGGAGTAGTGTAGGTGTGTAGGCAGGCAAACAGGCAGAAGGTGGAACAGAGGTCCTGAGACCCCTGTAGGGCTTCATGTCACTGTTCCTTCAGAAAAAACCTTCCTGGAAAAAGCAAGCGAAGGAAGCGAACAGATTGTGAATTTACATTTATTCAGAAAATAAGTACATTTTTTATACAGTTTGCTTTCCATATGGTAATTACTCCAGTAGGAGGAGAAAGCTGATTGATATGACTGCCTGTTTTTCACTAAAGCCTAGTTGTACCACACCTTGTAACTTGAAACGCAACTGTGAACACTGGCCAAAGGCGAAAGACAACTTGGTAGAAACACAAAAATTTCATTATTTATTAGTTGCTAAAAGGCTTGAAAAATGTCTAATATTTTACTAAAACACAGATTATACTGCATTTTGCCACTCTCTATTACAAAAAAAATTAATTCTAGCGATAGAGGGAACAAAAGTTCAGAACAATTATAACCCAAACACTGGAAATCTCCTGAACTGAACCCTGATTATTCTGTACTTAGCTAAGGATCCTCCTCTTTTTCTTTTCTTCCATCCCCAGGATCTCCACCCCAGCATCAGTAACTTTTCAGACCTCAAATGGTCATCTTTTGGAGCTATACCAGAAATGTTTATTGAAATCTCTAAACACATGTTGGACTCCTGTTGCTTTTTAGTTTTGAAGCACTGTGATTAGGAACACGTTACTTTTGCCTTTTTAACCCAGCTGTTACTTCTCTGAATAGTATCAGTCTCCTAGACAAGGCTTTTAAATATAGTTCACTGAATTAATTTCAACAATTGAAAGTGACTTTTTAAACCTTTACTTTTATGTTATGAATTAAAAAAAAAAACAACAAAAACTAAAGACAGTTTTCAGCCTGAAAAATGTTTTCCTTTACATTGTCTGAAGAGAGCCCTGTAAAATTAAGATATTTTGTTGGTTTATATGCAAAGCTTATTAAAGGCTTTTGTTTACCTTGATGTTTCCTTGAAGACAGTGCTCTATATCCTTGCCAGATGGATCATCAGAAAACAGTGCAAATCCTGACTGAGCTGGTTTCCTCATCCCTGTGTCCTGGTTCAGGGTGTTCAGAAATTCCTCCACTGTTGTAGAGGCATCAAACCCAACAACCTGAAAGAGCAGCCAAAAAACTATTTTACTATCAAACTCATTAAAACCCCTCCTTAAATCTAAGGTTTTGAAAGATAATACCTCTAGAATAACAGTGGGACTATAAGACCCAGTCTGGCCTTTACAAATAACTTACTGTCACTGGAAATTGAAAATTTCCATAAATGGTCTGGAAAAGATTCAGGATTTCCATATGGGAAATCAATTTAGTGGAGTTTTTCTCCATCCAAAAAATGATTAAATTCCCAGCTGATTGTACCTTCTTACGTTTTATGAAATCAAAGTCACTATCAAAGTGCTTCTTAAGGTAGCATTTTTGTTTTATTGCCTTTGTTTATACTGGTTTCTTTGCACTTGCTACACTTGAATTTGTGCTACAGAATTTCTATAACAAAGCAATCTAGTATCTGAGCTTTTTGTGATAAATACTATTGAAAAACGAAGAAAACTCTAATTTCCTATGTTTTTCAATATGGTAGTGAAACAAATCAGATCATGTGCAACTTCAGAGAGGAACCTGGATGGCAGATCTGCATTAGCAAATCCAGAATATTTCACAAATGTTGCTCTGTCAGTACTACTATAGGTCAGTAATATATACAGCCTCCTACATTTTATTTTCCCAAATCTGAATTGCTGACTGTTGTTACTAGTATTAAAGTACTTTATCAAGGGATGGCAAATGGCTTTTATACAGATACTAGTTGCTGATGTTCACTTAAATCTATTTTGAGGGTGTTTTCCCATATTTGATATCTTGAAGATGTTTTACTCTTTTGGCACAGAAATGCCTTAAAAATGGAACTTGGACTTAGGTTTGAGGCTTCTCAGTGGTTGGCATAAAAAACCATAATCTGCTGAATGTAGCTTCAGAGATGAAGCTTATTTGCTGATCCCACTGAATTATGCATTTAATGAAAATTTTCATAGCCCTTGGAAATCATACATTTTTGAGCACTAACAAATGAGGAGTTATTCCTTCTTAAAACTTCAATTGTGAAACCTTTTAGTGTGATTTAAATACATGTTCTTTTTTCTGGTTTTACTGGCCAAGCTGTAAGCAGTTAAGAAATATAGAGGGGAAAAAAAAGGAAAGTTATTCTGTGACCTGAAATTAAAAGTTTATTTGATGTAGCTTTGATTTCATATAAAAGCTTGATTCCTGGAATACTGTGAATTGTTAAAAACCTCTTTTTAGCCAGCTCTCACAGTTAGAAACACAAACCAGGATGTGAGGCAGTATGCATGGGAGCACATAGGAAGTTTCCTACAGGCTTTGAGCGATGGAGTCCCAAGAGTTAAGAATGAAGCTGTGTTTGTTCTGTAACAGATATGGTTATCCTTCACAACTGATAATGGAAATTACAACTGTGCTTCCAGGCCTTCACTGAGATATTTAACATTCAAGATGCCTGATGAAAGGAAGTGGAATTTAATACCTTTCCCTTTTCTTCAGTCTAATTCATTCATCTGGTGGTCAGGTTAAGTAAGAAACAGAAATTTAGGATTTCTCACTCTCAGGAGGTTTTATTTTTCTTTTCTTTCTTTAAAAGATTTTCCCCCAAACCTTTGCTCTTTACTGATCTAATCAGATCACAAGTACCTTGTTCCTGCCATTGCTAGCATTAGCACAGGATGAAGCTTTAACCATTTTTACCCTAACACACACAATTCTGTTTCTAATATACTACTTCGTGTATGTGCTAATAGCAAGGGGTTGGGAGAGCTCAGATTTCACGGTCTACCTGACATTACCTGATATATGCCATTCATGAAATGAACTGGAATACTAAAGGGCAGTGAATGGTGGTAAGGATTTCTTAGGAGAGTGGAAAGGATTTCCATTCTGGAAGGTCTGGCTTCTCGGTCCCCATTCTGCTGGGTACGCTCTACACATCGCTGACAATATATTGCATATTTCCCAAATTCAGTCCTGTGACAAAAAGAGAAATAAGACAATTCTTGGAGACTGACTGAAAGGACAGTAAACTGTGAGTTTACTCTCCGCGGATGCCAGATGGGAGGAGCACTCAGATTTCACACTGCGATTTACAACACATTTTGCCATGTGTAATTGTAAAGAGAG
Organism: Agapornis roseicollis; assembly: GCA_002631895.1. Lineage (NCBI taxonomy): Eukaryota > Metazoa > Chordata > Aves > Psittaciformes > Psittacidae > Agapornis > Agapornis roseicollis. Next base: position 185,661 of record NDXB01009409.1, read on the forward strand.
TTAGTCTACAGAGATGAACAAAACTGCCAAAGACAAACATGGCTCAGAGTGTTTGGTGTAACTGCCATATTTTGGTTTTTATAGTTTTGCAACATTCAGTCAGAGTATTTTTCAAAACAAGTTAACTTTCCCAAGTGGGGCATAAAAGTAACGTACTAAGTTTTAGTAGCACTGCAGCACAACTCTACTCAAGTTTACACTAAAATATATGTCAAAAGACCTGAAATATCAAATGAAAGCTGGAAAATAAGGTGCGTAAGAAAAACCAGTTGACTAGCTGGGTAATAATGTTCAGGCACACCTGGAATCCGCATTCTTCTTTAAATGAAGTTTAAGAAGCCACAGGAATGGGTGCTGGGGCAGAAAAAGTCCAACGCAGAGAGCCAAAAGCTGTAATCCCTGGACAAAAGGAAGACATTCACTGTTTTAAACATCATACAAAGTAAAACTTCCTGCTGTGGCTGCTGGCCAGCAGTGCAGCTTACTGTGCCAAGCTGAGTAACAGACAACGGTAAATAGGAACAAAACCACAAAGCATAGAAAAAAAGCTGAAAAACTAAGCATATCACCTCATTGGAAGGCCCAAAAGCTCTCTTTCTATTTACCTGTGTACAGCAAGTTTCTTTTGGGGCTGGAAATGGGAAGCAGATCAGTCCGTGTAAAAAGCAGTTAATATACAGAAAACAAAGAAATGTTAAGGCTGAAAAGCTAAGCAGTAAGAAATGAGGAGAACGTGATCTTCTACAGCAGGCAGTTCTTTGTTCTGCCAGTTCCTGCTTTTGCCTTCTGTGACTTGGGCAATGTGGCTGGAGCACTCACTGGTGAAGACCAGGCAAAAAGGCTGTTGAGTCTTCTGCATGTTGCTGGTAATCAGGTCTCCCATTTCCTTGTGGAGAGGGCCCACATTTTAACTTGTCTTGCTTTTATCACTGACATACTTACAGACGCTTTCCTTGTCGCCCTTGTCATCCCTGGCTAAATTTAATTCTATCAGGGCTTCAGCTTTTCTAACCTGATCCCTGGCTGCTAAGATAATTTCTCTGGATTCCTCCCAGACAACCTGTCCTTGCTTCCATCCTCTGTAGGCTTTCTTTTTGTGTCTGAATTTGTCCAGGAGCTTCTTGTTCATCCATCCAGGTCTCCTGGTGTTTTTGCCTGATTTTCTCTTTGTTGGGATGTGTCACTCTTGAGCTTGGAGGTGATCCTTGAATATTAACCAGATTTCTTGGGCCATGCTTCTTCCCTCCAGAACTTTATCCCATGGTACTCTACCAAGCAGATCCCTCAAGAGGCCAAAGTCTGCTCTCCTGAAGTTCAGGGCAGTGAGCTTGCTGCACGCCCTTCTTGCTACCTTAAGGATCTTGAACTCCACCATTTCATGGTCACTGCAACCAAGGCTGTCCTCCAGCTTCACATTCCCCACCAGTTCCCACTTATCAATATGCATTTACAATCTAACATGCACGGTGCATGAAGAACAGCATGACACAGAAGAGGTGACATCTGTCAGAAACCCTGAGCATATTGGAGATTCCAAAACATGGCACTACAGCTTTTCTTCATGCTTATGCTATAGAAACATTTGCTATGGGGTTTAGCCAACCAAGCTACCTGATGCAGCACCTATCCTAGGAAAGATGCAGTGAAAGAGAACTAGGTTGAAGATAGTCTATTGTATGTCCAGCCTTTAAAATCAGCATAGGTATACTGTATCACTTTGCTGGAGGATAGCATCAGCTTTGTTTCAGGAAGACAAGGCAGTAATAAGATGTTATTTTGGGGTTTTATGAATTTAATTAAGCAGATGCTACAAAAGAGCAGAGCCCCTTTGCCATTCTGAACAGTCTTTGCAGTTCCTTCTCTGCTGCTGAAACAGATATCATTAAAATACATGTTGGGTTACCTGTATTGGTCCTGCCTGGTTTTGTGGATGTCGACGTCTGGTCTGTTTAATAAGCTGACAACAGATCTCATTTTGAAGTTCAGGATGTGTAAGACATATCTGCAAAGCACTTTGGGCCAAAGATACATGGTAATCAATGGCAGGAGAGTCAACTGCAGCATTTATAAACAACTGGCAGGTCTAGATATAAAATAATAAGCAAGTGAGTTTACATGCAAAACGGTCCAATAAATCTTTCAGACATTCTGTGTAATAAAAGCGTGCTATAACTGAAGTCACAATTAGTAGACTAAGAAAACCCTCCTGGCCCTGCAATAAAGGGTGACAGGAGGCCAGAACAGTGAAAAGCTACATAGAGAGACATAACATCTCTTGAAAACCATGCTTTTTACTCTGTACCGCATGACATAAGCTTCAGCAGGAGTTGCAACAGCCGCGGTAGCAAGCAAGTTTAAGGATGTGCTAAACGTAAGTTCACCTCTCCACAGGTGTTTAAAATGCTAAACCTACAACTCTCTACAGCCAGTGTAAAATGCTTGTGCAAGCAGTAAGTGCAACACAGCAGAATATACACAGATAAGAAAACTGTAACTCAGAGCCATTTGTATTATGGTTTGGCTTTCACTGGTATTTTTATTGTGTATAGCCTTTCTTATGTGAGTACTGCCTTAGGAAAGCCAGGCAACAAGCTTTTGTTTTGTTCTATTAGAACAAAGCTTACATATCACACATCACATCTTTTCTACATAATAGTGAGTGAATTTTCAAGGTATATAAGCAGAATTCAAGAAATGGATGGAAGTTAAATCTATTTCTAGACTATCTGAAAATATGTGGATGCACAGGAGTAATTTTTATCAGCACTACAGTAACTGAAACATGACTCAAAAAAGTTTCTTAATCAGTTCCTTACCTGACTTTTAAACTGATTTATACAAAGTTTCAGTAAAGATCATACAAGTAATCTCTTCTTTTTTTCAGGCAAGTGTCTGTGATTTGAATTGGGTCTGAAGTACATTTCAGAAAATGATTTCCAAATAGATATAAATTTATTTTTATCAGGGAATTTGATTCCCTTTTAAATTTTCATGCTGCGGGGTTGCAGAAAATAAGATAGATGTACTTTTTTAAAGTGCTCCTAATATTTCAGGGAAACAAGCTGGAAAGTTTGTCTACAAGTGGCTGTGACTGAACATAATGGTGCTTGTCTTGAATTCCTTTCTAGATCCAAATCATTACATCAAAATTCTCCAGATAGTTGATGCTTCAGGGAATTTGGTCTTTAGACTTGTGTAAATTCTGTGGAAAGAGTTCATTTATCCAAGGTGCATGCCTTCCAACTTGTAATTTATTTCACAATGTACAGAAAAAGGCACAGCAAGAATTTACTTTGTCTCTGAAACAGACTTTGTAGCCTGGCTATTAGTTAACATTCAGTAGTTTCAGGTGGGTGAGGGCAGGAGAGAGGAGAAAGAAGGTTAATGGCACGGCAGCATACTCCCTCCCATAGACATCCATCATTTATCTGGCCTTTAACTGAGAAAGATACGAGGTCTTACTGGGATACAGAAATTCCCAAGAAGCCAGCTGTGGCACAGCAGTTATGAACCATTGCATGTCTCTTCATCACAAATTCATTTCACTGCTGCTGGAAGATTTACACACATGTATTTTTACAGGTGTATGAAAATCTTTAGAAGTTAATTAAATAAACTATTGTGAAATATTTTCACTAATTCTGCTCTGTAATATTTTCTCTATCACTAGAATACCCAATCAGTCTTTTAAGAATAGCTACTTCATATGAAGGAAAGATTCTTTCATAAAAAGAGTAGTAGAATCTCTGCCTTCTATCTCAATTTGAAATAATCCATGATTTGCTTGAACTTAAACTTTGCTTTGTTTTTCATCAGATTTTTAAAATTTCTTCTAGCAGATTTAAATATATCTACAATAAAACTTTCACTTACCATTTGCTCTTCCTGAAACCTAATTGAAAAATTAGCATTTGAGGTACAATTCTCTGAATACAGAGATCCATCCGTGCTGTTAGGTTCCCTGGGGCTTATGAACTTCATGGTAAAATTATCATTAATGATGGCTGTGGATTTTTCTATTAACTTTCAATAACCTCAGTAGAAAGGCCACAAGTTGAAGCCTAAACTGCTTCCTCACACCTAAAGGTGATCTCTGCATTGGAAGTGATTGTGTTTGGTGAAGTCATATGGGGACATTCTGCTACTGTCCATTAGTTACCTCCACTAAAGAGTAAATGTCTCTTTTGTTTTATCTATGGAATATCTGTAGCAAGCCAACTAATACTTATACTTTAGCTGACAGTTAAAATAGCAAGTTGGTTAATAAAAAAGGCATTTGCTATGGTTTTACCTTAAATAATTTAATTGCTTCAGTTTGCAAGGCTTCTGATGGCAATGTTGTAAGAGGGGAAGCAATTCCTTCTTTGCTGTGGCAAAGGGTAGGATGTCTCCAAATCTGAGAAGCTAAATGCATAAAATATATGGGGGTTGAGATTAATTCATGAGTATATTTAGTAAATAAATATTAGAAGATTAGTATGTTGAAACAAAAACAAACTTACTGATATCACCTTCCATATTTAGTAATTTGCAAATAAGTTGCTCAAACTCAGATCCAACATTTACACTGGTACTTCCAGCTGCAACTGTCAGATGATAAAGCCACATGTCCTACAGGAGAAAAACACAGCAGTGCAATCATTCCGTGTTGGAAGGAACTGCTTCACTGGGACTTTGCTCTCAACTTGAAACACTATCATGTGCTCTTGTTGAACCCCAAAGGTGTTTGCCTCTGAATACACCTGTATGCATGGTCTCTATGTTACAAATATTAAACAAGGAAGGTTGGACAGAGCTCTTATCCTCAGCAGTCATGGCTCATATCAAGGAATTCTTCCTTTCCTCTTTGGAAAGCTAACGTAAGTGCCTTTTTATCACTAGCAGATCCTGCTAAGCTGGGGATAAGGTCAGAAGTCTACAAGATTACTTGAGAATAATGAAACAATTATAATGAAAATTGTTTTAACCATACCTCCTATTACTCCTTCATTTCAGTAGGAAAATCTTCCCTACTGTTAGCCTTATCAGTGAAAATAGATGCCAGCATCTCAGAACCTCTCAGGAAGGTCTACTACAGGTCTGTCTACAAGTTAATGTAATGTGAGAAAAATTCTCCAGTGGCAGTATATTTGAGATACTGTAGGCAAACCAGCTTATTTTCATCTATTTTAAAAAGGATAACCCATAATAGCATTGGTTCACAAACTCTGATTGATGTTGATGAAGCAGAATCTTCTCCTTGCTTATTGTATCAAACTATGAACCAGATGACTTGTAGGTCCCCCTCTTCCTTCTCTTCAAGAAATATTCATATCGCAGCACCATACTTGTAGACATGTTACTGAAACTCAATTAAAACTCCTTTTATTACCTTCTCATGTTTGGATCCTATAAGAAGATAAGTGGGTCCTTGATCTTTGGGGTGGATAACAACGGTGTAATGTGTAGATAATAAACTGCGACCACTAGCCTCATAATCTTCATCAGAATCGCAGGATCTATCAACTTCTTCAACCTTTGCCTCAAAAAGCTTGATTTGACCAAGAGGAAACTAAAAGTAGATACCAGAATTGGTGAGAGAACAAATATTTGCTTCTGTGCAGAGTGATTTTATTTTTCTTATTCTACAAATAGAAAGGAAAACATGAACTACCATCAATGCCCATTTGTATTTATGAATTTTCAGTCCTGCCAAGGAATGCCAGATAAGCCTGCTGTTGCAGACAGCAGAAGGAGAATGATATATGCCGAAGTCTGAAAGGGAGACTTTCAAAATTCTTTTCCATGTCTGCTTCTCTATCTAGTTGATGCAGTAAATGTCTGTTAGGGTGACAGAAGTAACTCTTCAGAGTTTCCAGACCTGGTTCCAAGCAAAAAATTCCCTGTGTCAGCCTAGGACTTTAATTATAATCTTATGATTTCAAAAGACAGCAGTGTACTGTTCATGCATTTATTTTGATCATGCTATAAATTTAAAAGGTCATTTTTTTGTGTGGTCGATCTTCTCAGTTGGTTTAATTCTTCAGTCTGATACATCACAGTACCTGAGTCTGAATGCGGTTATGATCATTTATCAGGAGATGTTTTACATGAAAAGCCGTTCAAGAGGAAACTTTCACAGAAATATTTTTTTCATAACCATTATCAACAGGAACCCCTGATGAACACAAATACAGCACACCGTTTTCACAGCTGAGTGATAGGACTGGCAGAGGATGACAATCGTTACTGTCAATTCTGTGCAAAGCTCCCTTCTTTCCCACAGCACCATTGCTCTTTCTCTACCTGGTCAGACATAAGGATGTTCAAAGAAGTGTTATTCAGTGGTGCAGCGAAGAAGCCTTGGCTACTGTTTCTGTGTTGTTTGTGATGTGCAGCAATGCTTAGTGATTCAGCAGAAAGAAAAGGATGTTACACACTACAGTAACTAGTATCTTATTTGTGCCACATTCAAGTGTAAGCCTGAAGTAAGTTACCTTGAAATATCAACCAAAGAAAAAGTAGATGAGGCTTCTCAGTAACACTGTTTTAAATTTTAAAATACCCTATTGGAGAGTAGCTGGTAAATTTGACTTAATCTAGGGTGGACTTCTTGATGAAGTGAGGGGCTAATACAGTAACTGTGAAGAAAGCATCAATAGTTGTGGCTCTTTACTGCAGTGCTCTCAGTGGAATAGTGAGGGTCCTAATAAGGATTAAAAATGCATGCAGTGATTTGTATTTTCTGTGGTGCTCCTGAAGCATTCAACTTTTTGAACAAAATCAGATTTTGAGAATCAACAGATGCTGTTTCGCATACAAACAGTCAAGACTTATTTACTTACTAAGTTTAACTAAAACACAGTCTACTCTTTAAATTTGCATTCTGCTTTGGAAAGAGGCCACTTCTATAGACTCCAGTACTGCAGATTGTGTATTTTGTTTCTGCACAGACAGTCAGCTACAGCAAACATGGTTTTAATTAGCAAATTGTTGAACATCAGAAATGAACTAGCTTTGGAAAACTTCATACATATTCTGCTTACAAAAGCTAAATTCTTATTCTATTACAAGCTAGCAAATTAGTTTCAATTTTTCTTTAAAAGGGCAGGAAAAGTTGTTCCAAATGTAAGGGAAATGTTTACAAGAATCCAGCAAAATTCTTAGGATGCTTCTAAAGGGCATGCTAAAACACCAAAATCTACAATTGTAAAAATGTGTAAATTCAGATACTTTAAACAGAGATTTCTTCATAGGAGAAAATGCGAGTGAATTTTAATGTCTCTGTAAAATGAGCTAGAGATTACTGCTGTAGTGATTTGATTCCACAGCCTTGTGTGTAATTAAAATAAAATGTTTTGATGGATGGTTACTGCTATCCATACAGTTCTAGAAATAAGTTGTAGTTGAATGTTTAAAAATGGCTATGAAAGGGAAGTATAACAAAGGACACAGCTAACTTTATACAAAGACTATGAATTTGTGGGTTCACTGTGACCATTTGGTTACATTAGAAGTAACAAATGAGATTTGTTATTTTTTTGAACTGTTGGTTATAGTGGCTCAGTGTACTGTTATCATCTGGTGAAGTTTCATCAGTCTTTTTGGTATAGGTAATAAGGGTATGAATCAAATATTCGTAACCTCAGTGGTATTAACAAGAATTCTTGCTTCCAAAATCTTGTTCCTGACCTGTCTCCATTAAAAAGATGTTTCTTGATTACAATACACAATGCCTTGGGAGGAAAAAGGCAGGTGAAAAGTCTGACTAAGCAGTGTCCTTTGTCCTGTTTTGGTAGGTAAATATAGCTGGAAATATTAGAACCGACAATATTCAAGAGGCTGGGTACAGAACTAAAGGCCAGGCCCAATGTGGAAGTGGCAGGTTTTGCTCTTCCTTAGCCACTTGTGTCCTACAGGATATGGGATGCTGGGAGGTTAGCTTAAAACTGACTGAATCCCATTTCTTCCTTTTCTTCCTCAAACAGTATTTTCTCTAGGTTTTAGAAAAAATTTCCTTGTCCCTTTCCTTGGCATCCTCCATCTCCATTTCTGTTTACTTCATTAGCTGTAGACAGTGAGCTCCTTTCCTGTAATCCTTATGGGGAATGGGAAAAGATCCCCTCCTCCACACACACATCTGCAAAGCAGCAAACTGCAACCTGCTAGGCTTTTTTTCTTTTTGCCCTTGCCTTTCTTGCAGCATTGTGAAGTGATACACCAAAGATATACCGAAGAACAGGATTTGGAAGTCAATTGAGGGGTAAAAACAACATTTAATTTCTTGAAACCTGCAGTCACGGCCCACTGCAAACATACATTAGAAAAGGTCAGCTTCCAGAAGTAAATGACAGCCAGGTCTTTTCTGATGAGTCGCACACCTGTCAGAAGGGGACACCTGAACTGTCAGCAAATCAGTGTCTCCCTTCAGGCAGGGATAAGAAGATGATGAATATATATCATGTCCTGTAGAAGAAGTAGACGAATAGGTGTGCCCTGGAGTACTGTCTGTTAGATAGAAACTTCTCAAGTTGACAATCTGTGAAATCTAGATATTTAGTAATCAAGATAAAATAGGCATATACTACCCAGGCCAGTTGTCCCCTAATAAAGCTGTAACCTACTGTTTAAAGTCTACTTCAATATGTTACCTTCCATTCACTGAGGAAACAAGTACAGGACTTACCTTGTCTTCTTGATTACGGAAATAATACAGAATTTTTCCAACTAGAGTACACCAAACTCTTTTGGAATATCCATGTTTCACCTGAAATTACAGAACATTAGGAACAAGCACAGCAGAGAAATACAGACTACACTGCACCATCTCTGAACTTTGGGGATGTTGGAAGTAAAAGCCTTGGTTCAAATTCTTTTCCACATTACTAGAAAAATAATTAAAACTGTGTAACTCTATTAAGGGCACAAGATTGAAAGCATTAGATGTTTATCTAAACCCTAGTCAGGCCAGTTTGAGTTTTGCATTTGGCTTTGGTTCAGGCCTAAATTAGTGAAAGCTGAGGAAATGGAAGAATTAAAAGATAAAAAATCCTTTTATCCAGTATTCTCATTATCTTGAAATAATCTAGTGAATTAGCTACTGAAACATATGCTGAACTGGGATACCACAGAAGTGCAAATGGAAAACTCAACACAGGAGCTAATAAATTCAAAAGACAGAAAGAAAAAATAATCAAATCAAACAAGCATCAGCAGGTGAGCTTGTTCACATTGTGAAGTACTGGGAAAGCACACACATGCCTGTTTTGTTAGTATTTACTAACATAGGGGCATTTTCATCTAAATATTATTGTTAAGAAATATGGAATAAAGCAGACTGGGAGAAGAAAAGTGTTCCTACCTTTGTCAATAATCCTTTCATGGTTGGCTTGACTTCAGGCTGTATGAAAAGTGGGCTGGCAGCCTGTATTTTAAGTACATTCTGTAGTACTTTGATCCATTCCTCTAAGATGTTGGGAGAATCTGCAGTCAGATAGTACGTTCGCTTTTCTGTGGTCAGCTGTGTAAGAACAGGAGAGTCTTCAGCTTTAAGAACATTATAATTTGACTCCACAGTGTGGGGGTTGTAACACATACTACCACCATAGATTCACAACTCTGGGGGGCTAATTTCCCTCAAGTACTTTTCATTAATGAAACTCCCTGTGGCCAGGCAGAGCAGACAGACCCTTCCTAAGGCTTTATGTAGAAAGTTCCAGGACAGCAGAGTTGAGAACTCAATTCACAGAATCATAGAATAGTTAGGGTTGGAAAGGACCTGAAGATCATCTAGTTCCAACCCCCTTGCATGGGCAGGGACATCTCACACTAAACCATGTCACCCAAGGCTCTGTCCAACCTGGCCTTGAAATTCATCTCCTTCCAGACAAGCAACTTCTCTCAAGCATAACGGCTGGCCCCAAGACTACTATTTATATCTCATATATGAGAATCTGACCTTTGTAGCAATACAAACAAGACTACATGTAGGCCTTCCTTATAGTTTCTGTAACTGATTCTTTGGTTTCAAACAAATGGCACTGGTGAATTCCAAGTCCACACTTGGACTTCCAGTGCAATACGGACTGGAACAAGGTGTTGTTTTGGGGGATGAGGGGAAGAAATACTTGCTGAAACAGAGATGAGAAAAGCAGTCACCTGAATTGTTTGTTTTCCATCACCCCTTTCAATTTGGCTACATGCATTTAGCTCAATTTGACCTTGAGGTTTTCGAATTACATCACTCTGTAGAGAAAGAACAGAAAGAGAGTATTTTAAATCTACCAACAGAGAACAATAAATAATTGTAGAACTCATTTAAACATTAATCCTGACAAATACTTCCTAGTTAAACATTGAGTACCCTTGTACATCCTCTTGAGGAACTTAGTCCTGAATCACCCTCTAAAAGCTCAGATGCCAGGAATGCATTTCTCTTCCTTCTAGCAGTCCTAGATTCTCAGTAAGAACAATCTCATATTAAATAGCAGACAAGTTACATGTACTCACTGGAGATTTGTAGTATAGTAATTCACCTCCTTTAAGCACAAACCACCGTCGTTTCCAGGTCTTTACTTTACCACCCATTTTTAACAGATACCCAGATTTTTCCAAAGGTTCCTGATTATTTAAGAGGGTAGATAAAAAGCAGTTAGGTACAGATACATACCTATACCCATCAGACATATGTATACATACACACACATACAGATATTTTAACGGCTTAAAAGCATGCTAAGTAATAATTACAGTATTTGATGAGACTCTTAGTCTAATGACAAAGTTTTTAAAAGCATCAATTAAGATAAATGTCATGCATGTGGGAAAACTAATTGATATCCCTACTTACAGTTATAATACATGAAGGCAACTGATTTGCCCAGAACTATACAAAAGAATGAATAGGATGATTTCTGATTTTACTAATTATTTTTATTAAACAAGGAACAAAATTAATACAATGTAAATATGTATTTTCCCCAACTTCAGGGCCTAACCTACAGACCAGGTATAGAGCACTGTAATTCAGAGCTCTGCACAGACATACTTTTAGTGTGTACAACTGTGGAACACAAAAGTTCACAGTTCTGCTCTCTGAAGAAAGCGTAAAATAAATTACCTTCATCTCCAGGCTGTTAATGCACATGTACTCAGAGCAGCCCTGTGGAGAAGGACTTGGAGGTGTTGGTTGATGAGAAACTTAACATGAGGCGGCTTCAGTGTGCGCTCACAGGCCAGAAAGCCAACCATACCCTGGGCTGCATCAAAAGGAGCGTGACCAGCAGGTCGAAGGAGGTGATCCTGCTCCTCTACTCTGCCCTCATGAGACCCCACTTGGAGTACTGTGTGCAGTTCTGGTGTCCTCAACGTAAGGAGGACATGCAGCTGTTGGAATAAGTCCAGAATAGGGCCACAGGGATGATCAGCACCTCCCATATGAAGATAGGCTGAGAAAGTTGGGGCTGTTCAGCCTGGAGAAGAGAAGGCTGCGTGGAGACCTCATAGCAGCCTTCCAGTATCTGAAGGGGGCCTATAGGGATGCTGGGGATGGACTCTTCATTAGGGACTGTAGTGACAGGACAAGGGGTAACGGGTTCAAACTTAAACAGGGGAAGTTCAGGTTAGATATAAGGAAGAAATTCTTTACTGTGAGCTTACTGGAACAGGCTGCCCAAGGAAGTGGTAAATGCTCCATCCCTGGCAGTGTTTAAGGCCAGGCTGGACAGAGCTGTGAGCAACATGGTCTAGGGTGAGGCATCCCTGCCTGTAGCAGGGAGGTTAGAACTAGATGATCTTAAGGTCCTTTCTAACCTTAACTATTCTATGATTCTATGTTAAGACACTAGCTACTACACAGACCAATACACCACAATGTTTTGTCCTTGCTTGTTGCTCTACTTAGGATTTCTCTGAAGCATAAAGCTTTCTCTGTATAAGGAAACTAGAAATGTATTACTGCACACAGATTTCTACTGATGCCTTCAATTCCTTCACTGGAATGCCCTTCTATTTCCCTAAATATTCAGATAATAATTTCAAGTTGATTTCAGTATTTCATATGCAATCTGATACCATATCTGGTTCCAAAAAAGGAAAATCTTAAGTGCTTTGAATTGTCTTCTGGAGTTACCTACCTGTTTCCATTCATTATACAGAAAGCTCAGAATTATCCTCCATTTTCCTTTAATCATTGTAATCTTACATGGCTAACTTATTGTTGGTTTATTCTGTTATTTGTACTCATAAGGCAGTCTGTGAGTCAGCAAGGCTGATACAGAGATTTGGTAGCAGTCTTTGAACATAAATGTACTCACACACCATAGGTACACCTCTTACAGAACTTCAGTACTTACGTTTTTTCCATTATCACTAGAAGAGGATGAGGTCTTAGGAAGTTTCTGCTCTGGCTCTGAATAGTCTGTATCTACTGAATATGCATCTGGAGGAATAGCATAGTCACTTTCTGAGGTCACAGAAGACAGAGACACACCTGTGTTAAAATAAGAATGATGTTTCTTTGTATTTTTTTATTAATTAGAAACAAATGAGATCAGAATATCCATGCAGAAAGAATATCTGAGTAGGATCTGCAGGCAAACACAACTATCAGCATAAATCCATCAGGAACCAAGCCTGATTAAAGCACAATTGTTTTAAATATCAGCATATCAAACACTTAGCACAGCACTAATACTTGAATCCCCATTTCTTCATAATTAAACAGAGTTAAAGTCACTTGTGAATGAAACAACAACTAAATGTCTTCCATGTATTATCACTTTCTGTTAAATTACAAAAGCTTTCTGAAGGAAGAAGTCAGTGCCATGCATCACACTCATTCTGTAGATGGGATCTTTAATTAAACTAAGCAACACTCCCCTTACCCTTTCTGCCTTTGGTCTAGTATCTGGACTTCTAATACTTATGTAGTAAGAAGCCATGCTCAAGATCTGCTCAGTGCTGAACCTGTAGGTGACTGTCTTTATTCTGCAATTACCACAAGTTTTTACACTGAGGTTTTCTAAAAAGCTGAATTCCAAATTTCAGGATTATTGATTTTTTTCACTTTATTAGCTTTAATCCTGAAAGAAAAATTGCACCCTGTTTTCAATTCCAGAGAATCAGTGATAAAATTCCAGACTCCACCTTTATTCATCACAGCAATAATTATTTTCAAACATGTGAACGTGTCCTTTTGTAAGGACTAATGTTGTACTCCAAAAGGTTACTCTCCAAGATTGAAATGAAGATGCTTGTTTCCTTTGTTTCATTAATTTCCAAACTCAATTGCCCATTTTGTTTAAGAAAAAAGTATTCCTCATTTATTGCTTTGGTAAGCCACCTGGGCTGTCAGGGTGGGTTCTTCTTATGCTGGATCTTCAATAGCAAACATGCAGCAAGTTTTAAGTATGTCCCTAGAGAAACTAGTGACTGCCTAGATTTTTGACCTCAACAACCAGACCTCAACAAAGATACATATGTGTGTGGTTTGTGGTTAAGAAAGGTTTCCATACAAGGACTATTTTATGGCAAGGAAACACAAGCAAAAGGAATGGTTCCATTTCAGAGACATGAATATAAACTGTAGGCGAAACCAGTTGTTAAATTCACTAATTTACCCCTCCTGTTGCTCAAGCATGTAACATGAGATATGTCTGCAGCCATGGCACTCGTTTTTGCTTAGCAAGATGGAGCTGCTGGGAAGCAGGAAAAGTGGGTCTTCTTCACACTAATATATCAAAATTACAACTACATCACTTGTAGCAGACTCAACCACATGTGGCTGGCACTGGAAAACTCCTGCTGGACCAGTGGCTCTATCCACCTGCTCCAGTGTGACAGAGCGGAGCTCCTTTTCACTGGGATTTTAACATGTCTAACAGAGATTACTGAATTATGTTATCTTGCATTTCTAAAGCAGTGTATAATGAAGGATCTTAACACACGGCCTCACTTGGATCTTAGATTTTAGTCTTCCTTGGTTTACCCAATGAAAAAATACTCACAGGAATGTAACACTGATACTATCACCCCACTGAAGAAGCATTGTAACTTTCAATGATATGATGCACATTATTTTAATTCTGCAGATGGAAAACACACAGTTACTGACAGATGACAGATTTGTCTTCCACAAAAGACAGAACATTACTGGATGCAACTACTTCAACTAATTCTTTGCACAGGACTTTGAAGCAATCACTGTAAAAACAAAATAAGCCCTTCATTGCATGAGATGACAGAACCAAATACTCTGTTGAGGGAACTTTTCCACCTGGTTTCTGATCACATGAAACTATTACTTTGTTTTATAAACTTGAATATATGTGGGGTTTTTTTTTCTGATGGCAAATATTTTCTTCTACATCATTTTTACCCACCTACAGTTAAAGGTCATAGGAAGTCTTTCGCATGACAGAGTATAGATAGAATGGAGCTTCCCACTTTAAATGTACAAAACACTCTTCCCTCAAAACAACAGCCAGCTACTAGATTAATGCCTTAAAAAGACATCTTTAATAATATCATTAAAAAGAAAGCCATGTATAACAGTCCTTTCTCCTGCTTGAATAAAAGATCTAGGCTTTGATAGTTGGGATAAAAGCCTAGATTTAAGACGTCCATGCTGTTTGAGGAGGAAATCAATTCCTAAGAATATCATATAAACTGCCTAGTTTTCCAAACTTCCCAGAAGTTACTTGTTCTTACGGTTTTTGCCTACCTCGTTTCATAGCCCGAGGACTACCCGGACCACTTCTGCTTCGAGAATCAGACTCAGAAGTCCTCGAGCTGGACCGAGAGCTGTCTTCTTCCTCAGATCCTGATGACTCATCTATAAATGGGCTATTGCTTATCTGAGTTGCTTTCTGCAGAATTTAACACAACAGGCTTTGATACCTTGCACAAAGGCTATCAGTCATTTCCTTCAGACTGTGGCAGAACTCTGCTGGCTTCATAACATTCAAAGCTGTTCTTACTTGAGTTGTGAGTTTTGGCACACAAGTATTAAAATAAAACTGAATTCACTCTGCCCTCTGCATACTCAGCTACACCCACACTTTAAAAACAGAAACTTGGGGTAGCTCAGGGCATGGGCCTTTCCAAATCATAAAAGGCTGCCAGAAAACAAACAATGCTGTGATTAGTTACTGCTGGTTATCTGACTATAAACAGTTTTGGCACTGATGCAAAGATATTTCTACACATACACATACTTTCAGTTATGGTATTGAGCATCATGTGGTTCTCTTTAATAATTAACAGGCCTTTGGAAAAAATCAGCAAAGAACACATGACGAACTGACCTGGGCTAGTAACATTTTATAAGCAGCAGTAATTTTTTTCCCCAGCTATTTGACATTTGCATTACTTCTGGGGTTCTGTGATCTCTAAACATCATCTTATGACATATTTGGCATGGTAGCATGAAATGTGAAACAGCAAGTTCCTAGATGTGAAGCCTAATGGTATTTTAACATTTCCTCTAAACAGTAATAGTTACCCCTTTCAAAGTGGTGTAGACAGGAGTGGTCATGTTCTTATATATCAGAGATGTATATAATCCAGATCCAGAATATGAAGTTAGTGAAACAGCACCTAAAAAACCAACATATTTTATTAATTACCTTCGTAATTCACCCCTCAATTAACGAAATTAAAATGTCATTTTTTTGCATTGTATAACTGTTTTAAAAGTAAAATAATTCCTGAACTGTTTCAGATGTTGGATTTGTAGGTTTTTGAAATGTACAGTGGTTTTAAGCAGTATAAATAAACTGCAGTCATGACCACTTGCCCTTTTAAAATTGAAGTATAATCTCTTGCCTTGTTACCTGGTATAGAATCTTCAAAATGAATTGCAAAGAAAACTGGTGAACAAATTCAGCACAAAGTTAAGAGGCAAGGTAACAGAAGCATGGTTTAGTGTGAGGTGTCCCTGCTTATGGCAGGGGGTTGGACCTAGATGATCTTAAGGTCCTTTCCAACCCTAACTATTCTATGATTCTATGATTCTATGAAAGTCAAATCTCTCCTCCCACATGTAGTTTTAACAAACATTCTNGGTTTAGTGTGAGGTGTCCCTGCTTATGGCAGGGGGTTGGACCTAGATGATCTTAAGGTCCTTTCCAACCCTAACTATTCTATGATTCTAAGGCAGTGGAAGGATAGCCAATTATTTTCTAGGTTTTAAATAGCAGATAACTGAAACTTCATTAAAGTATCTTAGAGGAACATGAGACATTTGGTCCTTGCTTACAAATCACTGTAAGAAAACAATTTTTGTTGATGAGACAATGAACAACCAAACTACTTACTTTTATTAACAGACTCCATGACGAAAGCTTCAGACATTCTTAAACCAGATTTGGCTACAGCATAAATTCTGCTTTCCTGTACAAGCAGAATGGATTTGATGGTAGATAATTAAAACACAACAATTACTTTTCTTCTGTTTAGCCTCCCCATAGCCTCTTAAGTCTGTGTTAGTGCAACAATGGGATAAAATGCTTGATAAAATGGCATCATCAATAGCAGCTGAAAAAATGCATTGTATGCTATACCCATCACATCCACAGTATGTTTCAAACCTTTTTCACTCAGTGATTGGCCTGTAGGTAACTTCTTTTTAAAAATACCATTATAAGGGGTCAAAGAAGCTGTAGAAAGAATTGCTTTTTTAATTTTTAATGGAAGATTGTATGTTAAGAACATATAAATGCCATTATGAGGCAACACTTCAACTTCCTGTGTCAAAAGGCCAAAATAAAAAAATCTATAATGAAAAATATGCATGAAAATATATACATAAAGAAGGCATTACAGTAATGCATTACTCATCTCTGAATCGTTAAAAATCTCTGACTGTGAAACTGCAGAATTGGTGAGTCTTGACACAGGTAATTTTGGATTTTGTGTAAAACATCAATATCTATTTTAATTCCCCAAAAGATGGCTTTAAAATTTTACTTGTAAATTATATCAATAACTTCCGTAACCTTTATCTGCCTTCTGTCAACTTAATTGTCTGGATTGTGAGTGGTACAATAGTTGAAGCAAAGGCACTGACACCAGAACTCTTAGGCTCCATTGGTGTTAAGATAAATAAATGAATGCAGTAACAAGGATTACCTCCTTTGATACACTCAAGAGGACATAAGTAACTTAGATGTGACATGAAAAAAATTGGACTTATCTACAAAAATAGTGACTATGTTTTCAACAGCAGAAATACTGTGCTTCAATTCAGACTTGCTTCTCAGTTTGTTGTTTTAGATGCAAAGTAACCCTTCATCTGTTTGATGACCCTGTCTTGTCATCAAACAGAAAATAAGAAAGCTAGAGGCAATAAAAATCACAGAAGAAGCATGAAAATGAGTTAGTTTTACCAGTAGTAAGAGTATGTGTAATTACACTTACCCAGGAAGGAAATCGATGCAATGGAGGGGTTGGAGGTTTGTTGCCAGCACCCTTTTTTGTTGTATCACAAGGTTCCTGTGTGTCGGCATTTTGTGCTTCACTGCAGTCATAGGTAAACACTCCTTCATCACAGCCAACCTCCATTCTCTCCAAAATATCAGTATCTTCTCCATCCACCTGATCAATGTCTGTTTCCTGAGGTCTCCATGGACGTATCAAACTTATGGCATTTCTATTTCTACCGAACATTCTGTCAGAACTCAGCTGGGGCTGGCTGAGATGTTTCTTTGCTAATGCTGAATTTATACTGAACATATTTGGAGTCCGTAACATTGGAGGTGGCAAATTTGATGGAGAATCTGACTGTGTTGTGCACTGAGAACCTGCAGAAGTTGCCAGAATTGGGTGTTTGGGTGTCAGAGCAGGGGTTAAAATCGGACTTGGGGTATTTGCCTCACTGGATGAGGATGAATAATCTAGCCTCTGAGACTGAAATTTCTTATTCAGCTCATCTGAAGAACTATCTTGGTCTTTTTTTTTACTTGTGAAGTCAGAGTTGCACTTTCCACCTGGATTGTTCTGGCCTTTTCTTTGGGACGCTTGCTGCCAGGAGTATAGCTTCTTGTGCTGAGTCTTCTGAACACCAAAACTCTCTTCTTCAAATAGAGAACTACTGTCATCAGATGCTGTCAAATACATCTCACTTCCCACTCTACCATATCTAGCATTCTCTTCAGATGTGTGGCTCGAAAGAGTTGATGCACACCTGGATTTCAGTCCTTTGTCCCCTCCGTCCTCATCTGAGCTCCAGTCACTCCCAGTAGTACAGGAGTTCTTTGACATGTCACTGTCTAGATCCTTGGATGAACAGCTCGTTCTCACATTTTTATTCTGCTCTGATCCAGAAGAACTTTGTTGCAGTGACT
This sequence comes from Agapornis roseicollis, assembly GCA_002631895.1. Taxonomy (NCBI): domain Eukaryota; kingdom Metazoa; phylum Chordata; class Aves; order Psittaciformes; family Psittacidae; genus Agapornis; species Agapornis roseicollis. Next base: position 203,984 of record NDXB01009409.1, read on the forward strand.
TCTGACCTTTATTTGTTTCGTGTGCAGGACCAACAAAGGTAGTTTCCAGGATATCTTTCTCTAGAGGAGAAATATAATGAATATGATAAAATTACTTTAGCAAACTTGACTGCTCAAGGATTTTATCATCATGTCTGCAAATAGTAAGTAGGTAATAATTCCAAGTGCATAAGCACATTTAAGTTTCATAATAGTATAAATAATAAACCTTAAGAAAATATTTTAAGTTTTTGAATGCAACTGAAGTTGCAATGATGTTTGCCAAAAAACTGTAACAGACATTACTCAAAGGTCTAGTCAAACTAAAAATAGCAGTAAGTGTAAAGATAAGCAGACTGGAGCCATAAAGTTTGTTGAAAACTAACAAACAAACAAACACACACACACACCCCTGCCCCCCAAGCCCTAAAGAGGGCATATAAATTTAGCTACTTTATTTTAAATCTAAGGAAAATGAAAGTTTAATGAAAGCTTGTCAGAAAAGATTTACATTAGCAAATCAAGTATTCTGACCACTGCCTCAGTGTTTATACACAGAAATGTCTTCTGCAAGCTATTATTGTATTCCCAATGGTGAATGCTTAAGGTATACAAGAAAGGCTCATGAAAAATGTTTAGGGAAAGACACTGTATTAAAAATAGCTTTGTTTCTGCATTTCACTTTTACCTGGTTTTGCAAGAGAGAGCTATAGCCCATGTGCTACTCCTGAGTTAAAACAGATGTGAGAACTAGGGCTTTTCTAAACAGACACTTGGGATAGTTGGTGTGGATTGGACAAGGCAAAGACTTTAATTTAGTCCACATTAAAATAATGAAGTCACAAAAGTTGATCTGTTTCCATCCAGTAAGCGTAAGGTTTTATTTCTTATTCCTTCCCTTGAAAAGAAGATTCTTTCTTCAATTCCCTCATCTATAAAAATGGAAATAATAATCACATACCCACCTTTATAATTAACTTGGTGTAATATAAATACACAAAATCTTATAGGATCTGTTTCAGTTTCTGATTTTCTACAGAGCTCAACTTGCAATTTTGGGTACCATGATTAACAGTGGAGAAAATGCTGAGGTCATAAATAGTACTGTGGAACTCAAGCAAAGGACCAGAGCCTCCTTCCTGAGCTCTTCATTGCTGAAGGGAAGTGGCAAACTGCAGTAGACTGCTTATGCTTTTAAAAGCATAACAGCATGACAATTTGCTGGCACTACCAGACTTCAGGGCTTGTTGAGGAAATTATATGAACTGATATCAGAGGTTTCTCTTTCTTCAGATAGGAAACAGTGGTGTGAAAAGATGCCTGAGACTCCCTTCTGTTTTTTGCTGACCTTCATCATTCTAATGAAAGATTACTGAGTTGATCTTGTTGAGTTTGGACATGAAACTAACACTGGAACACCAATGATAGCATAGATAAAATATACAGAAACTGGACTTACATGAGACTTTACCCTGCCATAAAGACGTACCAGCCCTCCTTGGGGGACAAGCAGCCTTAAACTCCTTACACTACTGTGGAGCAAACCTGAGCCACAAGAAATCCTTTCCTTTGCAACCAATGCACCATATCAGACACTGCACACAGACAAACAATGCATTAGTGGTATTATGGAGATTCTGGTGCTCAACAGGATTTCTTCCTAGTATTAGAGACTAGCATTGAAGAGTGAGACAGTATTTATGTACAGTACTTATGTACTATGTATTATGTATTATGACAGTATTATGTACTTTGAAAACAGCTGGTTTAAATACACTGGCAGTTGTCAATTTTAGATTTCCACCCATGTCAGAATAAAATGGCAATATTGATGACTACGTACCTAGCATTTTTTTGCCCTCAGTGTAGTCTGACTCTTTAGATGAAGACTTGCCTATTTCTTCAAACTTAGAAGATGGCTGAGGACTTCTTGCTCTATTTGAAAAGCATCCAAAAGTCAAACTGCTTAGTCGCTGACACTCTCCAGGTTTTTGTGTTGCAGTAACAGATTTCTTGCCTGTAGCTTCTGAAGAACAGTAATTCAGAAATCTTGTGTTAATGGAATACAGCAAATTATGGTACTGGTTTCTTTACTCTGCAGTATAAAGTTGGTTTTTTGAAGATACCTCCCCATATCGAAAGAAACCCAGAGCTACATTTCTAGATCTGAAAGATTGACTTTTTAGTATAAAAGGAAAACAAATCTTTTAACAATTTCACAGCAGTAAGATATAAACCATGCACTTAATACGGAATGAAAACGTGGAAATACCTGATTTTACTTTGTTGTGACTGATATTAAACCTATGGATTGGTGTAAAATAGATAATATGAGAAAGACTGTAGAACAATAGTATTAAAATATGTGGTGGCCTTCCCTTCAGATAAAAATATTAAGAGAATCTGTAATAGGTGCTACAGCAAATGTAAAGCAGCAAGTTACCAGGGTTAAAAGGTGTACATGGAGGACTTCAAGAGAAGGTAAATGAATAAAATGATTAACTGCCTTGAGAACATGAAATCTGTCCTTAGGCACAGCTATTGTGCCAGAAACTGATATAAAACAATGCTGTCCATCCACACTTATGAGAAGTTCTGTGGCAGATCCAGGAAGGCCCTTATCCATACCTGTAAACTGTTCAAAACAGAACCACATGATAATAATTTATAGCCTGTTACCAGCATGGACACTGAAAATGATAATAAATTTCTTAATATTTTTTAGCTTATCAGTAAATGTGTGTTCAAAACCAGCTGACAAATTCTTAGTGTCTCAAAAAGCCTTTGAATAGATCTCCCCAAAGAAGATGACTAAAGCTGTTAAGTGCTGAAATATACAGAACTGTTACGGATCAAAAAATAGCAAAGAAACAAAGCAATCCAGTTTCTTCATTAACAGAGAGGTGTATCTTGGTTTAAAAGCTTCATATTGTGTATGTATGTATTTTATACATATTTAGATTTTCAAGTATTATGCATATTAACATGTGTACACACACATATATACACAAATTTCTAAATGTCTGGGTGTACACATATATACATGAGATACATTATCAAGAAATGAGGACTAACTAGCAAACTAATAAGATGTTCAGGTGATAGTAAGTTGTCAAGTCAACCTGGTACAGAGAGCAACTGGGGGAACCTTCAGAGAGACTTAAGAAAGCTGGTGAACAGGCAACACAGTAGCAAATAAAATTCAACTGTGATTAAGGTGAAATAATGCTCTTTGGAAGGGATATTCCTCTTTCCTGTGTTTATAGTCCATGATTTTTAAATCAATCATATCCACTTGGGAGAGGAGCCTGGTGATCCTGTAGCTGAATTAAGTCAAATGTAGTAATTAAACAAATCTGATCATAATTCTGATTCCCAGCTGACCATTTGCTAGAAACAGCAGAGGCAGACTGACATTCATCTAAAGGAATAGATGAACCACCAATACTACAAAGTGAAAGCAAAGATCTGGCATAAATCCAGTCAGATCTTACTACTTGCATAACCTCTTAAGTAACAAAGATACCTGTTCACACATGGAAAACCGGTTGTGGTTTATCTGCATGTCTTTTTAATGAAAATTAAATTATTGCTTGCCTAGAACCTTCATGTACAGTCACCCTGACGTCAATTCATACTGACATCTTTGTGATTTCACAGAATATTTCAATTATGTGGCTGCACAAATTAATAGGGAATAGAAAGTTTATATAGTTTAAATAGAGAAGTTTTTAAGAAAATTGTAGATTTACCTTGCAGTTTAGATTGTACTGTTTTCATCTCTTTGGTTTGCTTTTGGTTGATCAAGCGAAGGTTCTGGTTTTCCACCTCTAACTAAAAGCACATAAATGTAATTTCATCCATGGGTGAAACAGTTTTTAAAGTTATTACATTATTTAGACTTTCTCTGAATTTCTGCCTACCCAAGGAAAGCTAGTTCAGATGGCAGCCTCTTCTCTGCTACTTCTCTTAATGCTGGTCTAAGCATTTGTTTATCCTGAACAATTAAATTCCCTGCAATACTTGCTTAACTTCTGTTAAAATCATTCCTCCAAACAAGCAAACCCAAGACCGCTTAAAAAGCCTCAGTAATTAAGGAAAAAGAAATCTTCATCAGTATTTTTAATACTGAAGTGGAGGGATTGAATTACTAATTTCTGTGCCACTCGGCAAACCCAAAAGCAAGCAAATTAGAGGGAATGATGGTGCTAATGCCTCCTACCATCCCACAGCAAAGATTTAAAATATAAGTACTAAAAAACTTTATACAAACAAGACAACCTTCTGCAGAAAGAAAAACCCCAACAACCTACTGCTGTAACCCACTAACGGGAGATAAAAGATGTTGGTTCAAACTCCTGCTCCAAATTAGGCAAAGAGAAGATTTGAATCTGAGTATTCTGTATCAGAAAGAGGGGAGCCAGCAATTGCACTTCCCACTGGGTGACATCTGCCCACCCTGTGCAGATAGCTTGAGTTTCTCCACCTTTCAAACTGAGTAAATGATTTGAGTCATATTTGATTTCACCCAAACCTTTTCAAGGTAATTTTAGGTACACTTAGTTGTCTTTTTATTTATGATTTCAAAAACTCCCTTTGCAGACTAATAGTAAATGTTACTTCTAGTTTCCTACTTCAAATACAGTAATTTAATTGTTTTTCACCTAAGTGAGTATAATTTCCAGTTAACCACAACTGAGTAGGATTTTAACTTTTACAGGCAACTTTAAATTCTATACAAACAAGGAGGAGAAAGCACACAAAAACTGGCAGCTGTAGGCAGGGCAAAGACATGGTTCTCTCACAACAGCAGAGAAACAACGGAGACAGCCGTCTCTTCTGAGACAGTCATTATGTCCCTAAAACTGTTCATGACTAAAGGGTACTGTGGGCATTGGAAAACAAAAAAAAATATCAAGTCCTTTTTTCTGCCAGACTTGGTCAGCTTTCTGGGGATTATTTATACTTCAGGCATCTGACTGAGCAAGCTCAGTTTGCCAGCTAATCTTTCTCCTTTGGTGGAGATGAGGAGACCTTCCAGGGAGCAGTTCTGGCCCTTTCTCCATAAAGAAGATGTAGCTATACTAGCTGACCAAATTAAGACATCAGAATTTAAGTGACATGGATACTCTGCCCTCTGTGCTGTTGTTTTTAGTCTTTTAAGCAAACATTTATATAGATCAATGAAACTGGGAAGTTTGGTGGGGATTTTTGTTTAAGGTTTTGGTTTGGTTTGGGGTTCTTTTTGTTTGTTTTTACTATGGCAAAATGCCCTTTAACAGCCAAATAGCCTAGAGGATATCCAGTCACACCATTATATTTTCTGTACAAGTACCGTAGCAAGAGTTATACCTCATGGAGCTTGACTGTCACCCATTCTTTTATTTTAGCTGCTTTTTCTTCTATGATTTTTGCTTCTTGCAGTCTTATTTGCTTCTGGAAAAAAATTGACATAAGCATGTTTTTCACTGAGTACTACAGTCTGCCTGAGTAGTCTCTTCAGACACAAATCCTAAGATTGCTTGAAGTAATTCAGTCTCCTGGGCAATACATGATGATTTAAAAAAAAAGTAAATGAATAGGCCATTCACAGAGGCTGCTGTTCCTCCTTTCCTTAGAAAAAAACTGAAGCTCTTCAGAGGAAACAGTGAAGAACATCTTTCCCCTCTTAAAAGTTAGATGTTCTTTCAAAGGAAGCCAGAACATAATTTGCAAGTGAATAAACCTTATTCTAATGCAGTACTTCTAATGGGAACCTTTTTAAGCAAACAACAGAAATAATGCTAAACTTTTCTGTCCTTTTATTTTCCTTTTGTATAATTCCAAAATGGAACTGATGCTCATCTTTTCTAACACCATTATTGTTAACCTGTTCTTCAAGTTGTTGCTCCAACTTTTGTATTATGTCATTTTTATCTTGTATCAGGATCTCCAGATCTTGACATCTCTTGTACAGCCTGGTTTCTGATTCACTTGTTTGAACATTGGCTGCTTTTAATTTTTCTTCCATGACTTGTACCTATGTGGAAGGCCAAACACAAGACTTTAAGAAGCATAGTACTCCAAGTTAAAGGTAGTAATTTAATCACAAGATGAACTGTTAAAATTGCCCCCACATTTCAGATTCAAGATAACCCTACAAAGTTGGGAAGCCTATTTGAGTAAAAAATCCACAGTTTGTTATGTTTCCCTATACATTTAATACCAACAGGACTAGCAAAACACAGACAGACCTTATACAGATTTTGCCAGTGTCTGTGAGAGGCTTCTACATTTGTAACACATAAGCTGTCAGAAACACCCATATAGGAAGAATACATACAGGAAGCTGTTAGGCTTAATAAAGAATGTTTTAATAAATAAACAATTGCACAGTGTAAAAAACCCTCTACAAATTCACAGAAGCAGTCTAAAAGGTGGCTAAGAAGTACTGGGCTTGTAGTCAGAAATGTTTTCTAACTCCAAATTAGTACATGAACATGGGGTTTTTTTTACAATTTTAGTTTCTATCTGTCTCACAGTAACATACGAAGGATTTTTAGGGAATACCAAAGATATGTTCATGAAATACCTCCAGTAGCTGTATCTGCCATTTGTTATCAAAAAGTAACTTTGGCTAAATAGTTAACCACAATTTCATTCTTTAGATGATGTAACTTCTACAAGAAGAACAAACATAGAATAATCCTATTTAGAGACTGTATTGGATAGTCTTGTTTTATTTTCTTATGGATTTTATAAAACAGGTCACTATTTCATCTCTTTGTTTCCATGCGCATCAAAGACTCCTGATAAAGAAGCTCATTACATGTATCTATTTTTGATTTGTGCCATTAGCTTAGACTTTTATTAAACTGAACTGGATAGTGAACAGAGAAAGGTGTGAGAATATCTCTGGTAGGACAAATCAATACATGTAAAAGGAAACTGTCGTCTTCCTTTTGAGCAATACTTAACAAAAATAGCACTGTTCTAAATTTCCCTTCATTACAGTACCATGCACATAGCTAATGGGGATATTTTCCAATTTTTATATATATATACCTGCTGAAAAGCTCTCTCTGCTTGACGATCAGCATCTATAACTTGTTTCTCAAGCTGCTGCATCTGTAAATACATAAAAACATACAGTAAAATGGTAATGCCTTCTGCTTATCACCAGGAACACCACAGTGAAACATTTTCATGGTCTGTTCTGAAGAAGGAAAAGAGAGGTTATAGGCAGGAGCATAAAATACAGGATAAACAGTGTGTCAGACAGGGAAGATAATTCATCATTATGACTATACTAAAACATTGTTAAGATTCTCCTACAGAAAAAACACCACACCAACTTTTCTTCACAGTATGATTTTGTGGGTGCTATATGGCATACTGCTTTTTTTTTCCTGCTACCAAGAGTAGAAATTCCTTTGACAATAGTCCTGAAACTTTCCTCATGCAGGCTCACAGTCTTAGAAAGTGCTGAGGTCCTCCACCTCCTTCCAAAAGTACCAAGAGTAAAGGGTGCTGGCACATGACATAATTTGGCTGCTAATTCTTCTTAAGTTGACAAATACAGCTCTTGGGAGGAATTGTGCTATGAGGTCTGTGCCAGACTCCTCCACCTCTGAGTGGAAGAAGGAGATAGGTGGCAGAAGAGACAAGATGGACTCAGGTGCTCTGTAGAGACAAATGTAAAAACACCACAGTAGAAATGAGGTCAGAGACTAGCACAACATTGAGGAGCACAATCACTTTTGAGCAATGCTAGACCCTGCTTCAATACTTTGTAACAATGCCAAATAAATCACAGGCTCAACCTTTGCCCTGGGCCTTGGAAACTCCCTGCATTTTAAATGATTTATTTTGAAGGCTTTGCCAACAATATGGAACAGAAGAGGCCAGAAAGAAATACTTTGTTTAGATTTTTTTAGGAGCTTTCTGGTCTTATTTTGATGAACAATATAATTCTGTCCTCTTTTTAAAAAGTAAACTGTGGTTTGAGTAACACTAGAAAGTACATCAGGTATTCCATGATTTAAGGACTTACTGCTTCTCAGGAAATACCTAGCTAAGAATTCAATTCATCTGAAGAGGATGAAATATCAAACAATTAATATTGGGATACTCAGTATTCAGCTTCAAAATTATTCACAGAAAAGCACATAATACAAATGAAAACCATTTATTCCCTGTCCAGTTTCCTGCTTGGTTTTGAAATAATTAGTTCCATTCTGTCCTGTTTGTACCTGATTTCTGGCATCTTTCAGTTTGTTTTTTCACTCTCTGCCTCTTTTTCTCTCTCCCTCATTATGTTGTCAATCACATGAAGCAGATTTTTGTACTTTTAGCACCTTGTCGACACAAGGACACAGGGATCATTTTCTATTAATCAAAAAACGGAGAAAATTACTAACATTAAAAAAAACAAGCTGTGACTGACCTTCTAGCACTTCCTCATATTATACAAGAACCCCAAATCCACATCACAATATCACAACACACCATTTGTACAAGAGCAGCAAACATTTCACAGTACACGTGGTCAGTTCCTCAATGAGTGTTTTTGCAAGAACACTATCAAGGATATAATCATCCCAGTCATTCATGTACTAACAGTCTGGACAGAAGGACAGGGAGCTGAGCCTTCTTCATTTCTCTCTGGTCACATGTATTTCATTTCATATTCATATGGATTCATGTTGAGATTTTGAGTTTAATTTTTAGAATTCTGAATCCTCAGGTTACTTTTCATATGTTTGGTTTTACATTCAAACAGTACTTTGGTTTATAAGACTCACTTTAATATTGATTTTAAGACATTTCTTTTTTAGTGAGTTGAGGATTTAGAAATTGAGGGTATTTCTGAATATGTGATCAGCTAGCATCCCAATGTAGTAAAAGCACTGCACTAAACCAAGTAGAAGTGCAGCTATTATATCATTAATGAATATTGTTAATACTCTAATATTATGGCAGATAACTCCTTCAGAGATCTATAATGTGAAAATTGCTGTTAACAAGTAGCAAGCTGTTCATCCATTTCCACAGTCAAACAATTTGTATATGCACGATTGCCATTGCAGTTAACTGGCAATTTCTTTATGTCCCGTAAGTAAAATTCATTTCAGCTGTAAGGTCGTATCAGAATCATGGCAGATTTAATAAATGGAAATAAAACCTGAAAATGTTGTTTGCCAGGTCCACTCTCCTGCAGCTTAGCTAGGTCTGACTCAGCTTAAACCTGGAACAACTAGTCCATCTAGCAGCATCTAATCATCAATGAACCACAGTATGCACAGTAAGCAGTAGCACTGCTCTCCTACACAACACTTTTGAGTTGTGTAGAACCAAAGCCCCACGTTCCTTGCATGTTTCTGCACTGAAACTGCCCAAGGTACCTCTTGCTAGGAACATGTACTGCTGCACACACAGGACACATAGGAATACATTCATGTAAACTACTGGGACAAAGAATATGGTTTAAATAAAACTGGTGCCAAGATGAATGTAAAACCAGGAGCCAAAGGAGCTGAGAGAATAATTACTAATAAAAATAGCATTCAGAGATCAAAACTGGAAGAACAAGGTTTATTTTTGCTTAAGAGTTAACTATTTCAAGCAGGTATGCTAGGATTTGTGTGATCTCACAACGTAGATATGTCAGTCAGCTTCCTGGCAACAACTAAATGTGAGATTTTATTCAGCAGATTTCAAAAGGGTTTTCAGTTTATTTTAGGAGGCTTCTGTTAAAAAAAAAAAAAGTAATCTGTGTCATTCAGCAAGAGTGGGATACCACAGTTACCAAACTATGGTAATATGGAGTAGAAGTATGCACGTCTATTGCAGTTAAATTGGCCAGCATTTCAATAATTTGATGCTGCATAACAATTACAAAGTCAGTCCTGACTCTACCTTTATTTACAGTTTAGGTAGGTTTCTTTTGCAGTGCCTGTTGTAATAATAATGAAACTTTCAAAATATTTTTCCCCATTTCCATAAATAATCTCTAACCAATCCACAAAATGGTTTTGTCTGAAAAGTAAGATTTACATCTATACTCTGCCTGCTTTGCTACTCCATAGGCCTGAAGAAAGAAAGAGAAAATATGACTGCTTTAGGATACCCTGAAGGTTATTAAACTTGTTGGGCAAAAGACTGGAACTAGTTCCAGGGGAAGGATTTCTCTTCACAAGGAAAACCTAACCTTAAACCTTCTTCTTAAATTAGTAAGAAGTTTTGTAACAATGATCCCATCATTACTGAGAGGGAAAGAGAAAGGAGAGAGAAGATGAAAACATGTGATTGGACTAATAGCTAATTGTTTAAATCAGAAGTCATGCTTTGAAATTCTCAAGAATAAAATACAGTGGTGAATTCTCTTTCCCAGTGACTATGAGCACTTCAGGCCATGGACAGACAGCTTAGGAACATCAAACAAAATTAAAAAAAGAATAAAAAGTAAATACTACCTAAACTTGACCTACTTACGGTCATGATGGAAGTGGCCGGTAACTGTAGCCATATCCCCATTTGGAGGCATATGTCAGTATGCTTTACAGACACAGGAGAAAGAATTCTTACCTATGGCTGAAGCTTGACTATAGATGACCAACTCATCAATATTCAATATCTCAATATTGACTTTATACAGAAGGGGATTTGAAAAACAGAAAAGTTTGCTGAATCAGACTTCTGTCCCATTAGCTTCTTTCTATATTCATCTATGCATATCACCAGTATCACTGGAATTAAATAGTGTATATCAGCTATTAGGCTAGACGCTTCTTGAATGAACTAGTCTGAAAATTATTAACAGACATAAAGTTGGCTTCCCAGGAGAAAAAGGGAGGGCCAGCATGCCACTGATAACATTTGGCACATGAAGTATATTTAAGCTTCATTTTCTATCATGTCCTGAATGACATAACTTGAAATAATGCCTCAGTTCAGCAAACCTCTTGTAAGGAATACTGTCACACATATCTGATTGGTTCCAGCTCTTTCCAAAACTCATTAAGAAACCAGAAGTGTCCTGTCGTAATCTATACCGGGTTTGATTTATGGTCTTAAATATTAAGAATATATGTTTTGGGCAAACAAATGAACAAAAAGCACGCTTACTGACTAAAGAACAGTATTGGCACAGGTACAGAAGAACAGATTGCTGCTTTAAGCTGCACCTTCTCCTCTTTTTTAAGTATAAAAATTCTCCTACAATTTTCAGAAAATGTGTCAGTGCATGCTGCATCAATTATGTCAATTATGGAAAACAGTATCTATTGTTAGAAACAGGCTTGTTTTAAAACGTACGAAGGAAATGACCACTCTACATCTGACACTCATCAAACTGAGCTATTTTTGTTCTAACAATGAACAGAGAAATGCCACATGTGAATAAATTCTGAATGCTTTGAAGAAACATGGCAGCAATAAAAACCAAGAGGTGTACTGCCTTGGAGGTCTGGACATTGAAGCAGAACACACATGCCTGGGGAGGCTGGGAGTTCTTTGTAATACAAAAGCACATCCTATAGCAATTCTTTTTCAAAGGTCACCTGGAAGTTTCTTGGCTTTATTCAGAAATGTTCAACATGTATTTTTTTGTGCAAGTAAAGAAATTTCCACTTTATTAAAACATGCATTGCAGAAAATCACCAAGAGTATAAACTCAAAAGTCATCACTCAGAAATTTCCAGAATATTCCTTTTGTATGCATTTATGTATATACATACTCCCATTTATATACATATATATACTGATCATTGTTCCTTTAATGTGCATTAGCAAGAAATTACAGAAATTAATTTTTTTTGGTATCTGAAATAGGTATTTGGTAATTCTTAAGGAAATACTTTATTTTAAAAATAAAAATTGTTGGAATTCTTTCCCTTTCGAGATCTGAAAAATGTTTGGAACAAAAAATTAACTTTATAACAAAGTCAATTTTCAATATAATATGGTCTCATTCACATTTACAATTTGCACTATAATCACTGCATAATACAGTCTCCTCATTTTCAGCAGTATAAACAACACCACTGTAAAACAGACTTTTAGAAATCTTTTTGAAATAGATACATGAAAAACCATGACCTTTCATGAATAAAAAGCACTTCTCTGTAAGCCTTTCAAAGTGTGCTGATAAAAGGTCAGAGTTTTCAAAACCAAAAAAGGTGTTAAAACCTAATGTTTCTGAAGCAGAAATGCAGTCTGTTTACTGGCTAAATAACTTCCAGAGACTCGAGCATAGCGTGTTTAGAGTCTCCTTTTCCCTTGTATTTCAATTTTTCAATTCTTCCTCATTTGAAAAAAAGGCCCAAACCATCTGTACTTGAAAAATAATGTTCCACATAAAAAAGTTAATGTATTCGTTTTCAGATTTAGTGAACTATCAGCCCTCACAGCACATAGGACTTAACAGAACCAAAGAAACATGGGCATAGGGTTGCTTCTATAAATAAACAAACAGGAGAAGCAAGTGAGGGATAAGCACACCTACAACTGTTTTTCAAAGATACAAGCAGATATAAACAGGTGATGAATAAACATAGGCTGGAAATTAGAAGACCCTCATTTTCTAAATTGACTAAAATAGATTTTGGAACTGCCTTCTAAGGGAAGCTATAAAGACAAAAGATCTGACTTTTTGTGTGGTGCTTGATAAGTTTATAAATGGTTTGAAGAATATCACTGCCAGCTATTCCAGAGCACTGGATGTGACCAGTATTTCCCCTTTTGGTTCTATATTTCTGTTTGAACCTAGATATTTCAACAAATGTCTGCATTTCTGTAAGAAAAGAGGCAGTACCACTTAAAAGCAGGTCATCTGTTTGTCAGTGGCTTTGACAACCACCAGTTTTCATGTTTTAAAACATATTATTCTAAGTCTATACATGTATAAAACCTTGCATATGTCTGTTAGTTAAAAGCAATGGTAAAACTGGTTTAGAAGCATGACTTTTAGTCTTTTTACAAAAAGGTCTCTCTTCTGGTGGTTTAGCATAGGAAAACACAGTAATATTTCTCCTACTCCTGTAACCCATTTATTAAAAAGCTGACTGGGTACGTTCTGCTCATATTTTCAAACATTATTCCTCCTGTCTTGACACTGATTTCTCCTCTATGTATTATGTATATCCTAAGGACTGTGCTAAATCTTTATAAACTACAAAAAACATTAAAATATGACCTGACCAGTTAAGCCATATAGACCAAACACATAAAGAACAGAGATGTAAAATCAAAGTATTAATATTTCACAGGAAAAATAAAGATGATGATAATTTGTAAAGAAGGAATTAGCACAAGCCTCGGGTAAGATATATTTTGTTCTTTACTGGATGACTTTTTTTATCCCAAAGGCAACATAGTCATTAGAAAAACTTATAGAACAGCATTTCATTTTAACTAATTAATAGGCATCCATCTTGCCTTATAAATCTAGAAAGTGATAACCTAAGCCCTACCCATATTTATAAAATCAACTATGCCTTCAGTAAAAAACTTAAATGTAGTATTTTGGCACAGAAGCTTTTCCCTAGAACTAGATGAAACCTATAAAAATATTTCTTGGCAATGTGGATTTAGTGATCAAAATGAACTCCCTTCTGAACACTATCTTCTTTTTGTCATGGATCTTCCCAAAATGGCTAATGCTAAAGGCTGAGTCTTAATGGAGCTCAAATGTTTCTTAGGCTACTTACAGACCATGCATGGTGATTTTTTTTAAGTTTTACTGGTTCCCAATATAGGGAATTTTACTGTTTGTTGTTATTTCCTGCATGAAAAAAAACTAAACCAAACCAAACACACCCACATACAAAAAACAACCCCTCCAAGAAACCAGCCCCTCAGATGAGAAAAAAAAGTTACCTTACTTAAATCCCAAAAACTACAGCCTTATTTTCCCTTCAGATGCCACCTGAATGCCCACCTAGGTTATGACTACTGCAAAACTCAGTGCTCACAAGCAGGCAGCTCTCAAGCTCCCACTTTTCAGTGCATTCCCATTTTTTCATTCCCCTGTCTTCTCCATTTTTAATACCAATTAGAAGGTAAAAGGCTACAATTCTTCTAATGAACAAAGCAGTGCCAACTATTCCTCTTAAAATTTGCTATCTAACCCAATTCTCCTTTTTTTAATCTCTCTGTTCATACTGTTCACCACAGGGATTATCTCTTTACCTTGTGTTCAGAAATACAGTGTAAAAGCAATTTGGGTCTTCAATACCAACATACATACAAATATATATACATTCCTCCAGCTTCTTCTGAAGATGGCTTGTAGTTCTACAGTCTTGATATGCAGAATCACAGTCCTGTCCACTTTTAACTACAACAGCTTTTGGCACCACTCTCCTAGTTACGCAAAAAGCACTGCTTAACTGCAAGTCTCTCTTGACTCTCCTTATTAGTGCTTCAGCTCATTCACATGAACTATGTTTAGCATAAAAGCCTTTCCTTGGAACAAAATGAAACTCACAAAAATTATCTGTTCCATTTGCTCAGTTTCCAAAATGATCAGGCTCAGAAGTTTTATCAGCCTCCATGACATGAGGCCAGTGTTATATTTTACTTCGTTCAAGTTTTTTTCAATATTTAAACATAACTTTAAGAATATTTAGCTCAAAAGGTTTTCCTTGTGCTTGTTGAATGAGTGAAAAGTACATGAAAAAACAACTTTTCACATTCCAGCTGAGGTCACTGGAGTAAAATTAATGATTTCTTCTGGAAACTATATAAATTAAAAATATAGAACAGAAAAGCTCAGGGAAGGAACTCTTCCAGAATTAGTAGTCTAGGTGCCAGTAAACACACAGACTTAAAATAGTTAAATTCAGCAGTGGGATTTGAGGAGGCAGTGTAGTAAAGGGCAAGTGAGCAGCATGTAATGTTGGCTGAATAATTATGCTTTTCCCAGTGTCAGTTATAGGACTTTCCTAAGCGTGCTTAAATACTAGGAATGTTCACTCTTTCTGGCTGTTGTCTTTTCCAACTCAGATCCTGTCTTGACAGTTAAACAGCAGAGACACAATCAAATACAAATTATGTAGACTGCCACTTTAGCACAAACAGGCATTATCATAACATTCAGAATCTTGAAAGAAGATACTGTTTAGCAAGAATGTACCAAAGCACTCTGGTAGACAAGGCAAAAGAAGCCTCACATAGCACTTAGAATTAAAAGAGAGATGTATCAACAACTGGCTGTTCATCTCTATTAAACAGCAGTTGCTTGCTTTGTTTTGTTTTGATCATTGTACTGCGATTGTGGAAATTGTGCTGCTTCTGTCTTGCTGAACTGCAAGCTCTGATAGAGCCACAAGATGAACAGCTGAAGTAAGAGGCCTTTTTTCTTTGCCACTGCCTGAGAGGTGATGGCTTAAGAATCAAATGTACCCCTCACTGCCAGAGATTAAAAAATTGAAAACTTGACTAAACTAAATTTATTCACTAAAGTGTACAGAACACCTGGGAAACGTAGATGGTAAATGAGCAAGAGATTCCAGAAATATATGGAAGGCAGCATAATGCAGTTTGAAGACATGACAACAGATATTTAAAGCCTGAAAATACTCTCCGAGGGAATGAAAATTAAATGCATAATTTCAAAGAGCAAAACCAGTTCCTCCATAAAAATGGAGAAAAAGCATCTTGTAGCACCTATAAGTGAAATGCTAAACAAATATTAGCCAAGCATCTGCACAGGTGGCTGCCCACTATCACAGCTTCCACAACTTCCATCAGCCTCCCCATCCCAAGTGACCTGGAATAGAACTGATGCCCTTGTCTCTGTACCACCAGAGGGAAAATATTCATCCTCTGGCCTCACAGCAAGGGCTGTGCTCGTCATGCCATTACCCAGCCTGGCCTCTACGAGCAAAGCTAATTTATTGCTTCCTGAGTTCTCTTTTTTCTTCCTTTTTTTTTTCCATCTTCAGCCTCCTTAGAAAGAATGTAGGTTTAAGATGTACAAAAACAACTAATGCCCTTCCCCCACACTGTTATAAAAGACATGGCATAAACTTAATAATAAACAAGGAATAAAAATGAAGCTGTAAGAAAAAAAGGCACAGGTATTAAAAAGGCATAAACAAACCTAAGATTCTAACCATATAAACTTTTATTCTCTTTAACTCTCATTGCTTTCTCCTGTTTGTATCCTCCTAATTGCATCTGACATTTTTCATGACAATAAGTTTTTTAAGAGCAACTGAAATACTGAAAAATAACCTTCATCTGACTGATTTTGGTACTATGGTACATTGCTTCCTTTTACTTTACCCTTCACAACCCTTTAAATGCAAATGGAAATATTCATTGTGCTTTTGTATAATTTTCATATTGGCAATCACTGCACAAGTCAAATGCATTACGGACTTCTCCAAAAATATTAATCTTGAAATTGTTATGCTACAGATAACAAAACACTGTATCTGCTTCATTTTGAAATGTCAAATAACACACCTTAAATATGACTGCAAAATGAATGAAAATACAGCAAGACATGGGCTGAGCTGTTGGTCTGTAAGACAAAGCCAGGAATCTGTTATGCTTTGGAATATACTGGAAATAGTATTTGGTCTTAAAATCAGTTATCATTCAATTTTCATAATCCGTACAGAAGTTGCATGTCGTGTACACTCTCGGTTGCCAGCTGAGTGTGTATACAGAGAATATCCAAATGGAAGGTTGTAAGCAAACAAATGAACACATACATGACAATAATCCTCTCAATCATTTTTATTTGTTGAAAATCACTCAAAGCATAAAATTACCCTCAGCACTGCAGGAAACAAACTTGGGGACGTTCATGCAATTGCTGAGTATTACTGGACAGCCCAAAATGCAACATTTGGGATAGTGCCATGTTCAGTCCTTCCAATCTTTCCTGATGAAAAAGAAATGCAGTGACAGCTGCCCAGGTGGAAATTTAACACAGTTATGTAGTTCTTATACGAAAATTACTTTTTAGTGGTAGGAAAAACATTAACTTTATACCTGATGTTGCAAACATACTTTTCTTCTATGAAAAGAATAAGGGTCATCAACGAGCACTATGACATGAAATGCTAGCTAGGAGCTGAATTTACAGTACAATACTGTAAACTTTTATTCAACTAAGGGGTTTTTTTAGTAAATCCTTCATATACATAAGATTCAAGCTGCATTAAAATAAAGGCTCCTACTTAAAACTCAGTTCCACAGCCATCCTAAAATTGGTGTACTAGGGATACTTACTACATCATTCCTTAAATTCCTGTAAAGACCTCTCCCACTTACAGCAGCAGCTTCTGCTTAAAACTCTAACAAGGTCTCTTTCTTTGCATGTTACATTTAAAAATATAGACCTTTTACTTGGCAACATGAACACTAATAGAAAACCCAAACAAATAAACAAGAGTGAATGGATTCATTTTCTGGAAACATTGTATATTCCTTTGCTCCTCTCTCTTCTCTCCAGGTTCACTAAAAAAAAAAAGCTCACTAAAACATTTCAGTTCTGGAATGCACTTGCAATGCAAATTTCTCTAGCTCCTCACCCACTGAGGTTCAAGGATGAGTACTTGTTAAGACTTTCAAAACCCAGTAAATAGTTTGTTTTTCTAAATTAGAACACATCTATTAGAAAAATATACTGAAGACTTCCTATGTTGACTGTTCATTTATTTGCAGGGGCACTATTAAATAAAGTAACTTTACAAAGGTTTCTAGTATGATTTCTAGTATGTAAGAAAAGTATTTCAATGAATCCATTGCCTGAATATATTTATAGAAGCACAGAGGTCACAGTCAGAAGTATTGAGAAAGGATAGGTTCAAGCAAACCCTTATTAAAATCTGTTTTTAGACTAAGTAACAAATATAAGGGGGAAAACCCAGTGAGTTTCTGAGAAGTCATACCGGTAATGTATGGATATAATAGGATCCTAATAATAGGATGTAAACTCCTTTTCCTGATTCACTGTCCTGAAGAGGTACCTCTCAAATAGACACAGAGAAGGAAGGCTGGAGAATTACCACCACTTCATTTCTCTTGCCTTCCTGTAGAGACCACCCATTTTATCACAGTATCACTATCATCCGTTTTCTACAACAACTACATAGTTTAACACCCATGAGGGTTTTCCATCTGTCACGCCACTGTAGTGATTTCTTTTGCAATTCTGAAGTAGAACACTGTCTACTATTGTTCAATGTTTTAGTGCACATTTCATAGCATAGAGATGATTGTAAACAAAACCACAAATAAAGACCTGTGCTCATCAAAGTAGGAGTGAGAATTATTTGTGTGCTTTACAAATTTGTTTCATTCTATAAGCAGTAACAAATCCAGAAAGGAACAAATGCACAAGCAGGAACAAATCTACAAAGGCTTGACATCACCTGTATTCTCCTCTCATCCTTAGTAGCAGGATGCCCATCAAGTACTGGCCAGTCAGATCTTCATGATTCACTTTGCTATTTCCCAAAGATATTTTTGAGTTCCATGCAGTTTAATTTCAAACTATTATATCTTTCCTTTTATGAGTACTGTATAATTCAAAAAATAAAAATATGTGGAAAATAATCATGGGATTGTTACAAATGAAACCAACATATGAATGAATAAGATTTTAGTGCTCATTTTGAAAACTGGTGGGTTTGAATTGCGCAAGACTGATAAATTTTCAAATGAATATGGTTTAATTTTGTTGAGCTCTGACCAGTCTTTGATGCATGTCCCAACTGAATTTGGTTTATGATTGAAATTTCATTTTAATATGAGTCATTATGCTAAGCCAAAATGGCAATGTGAGAAGGATCATTTTTCATGAAGTCTGCTAATGCTCTGCTATGCAGAGTAATGTATTGAATTATCCCAGCTGAATACTTGTTGGACCCATGGTCTTCAACTGAAAGTCTCTCTTGCAAGCTCTTTGCTCTTTTTAAGATTTTGAGAAAGTGAAGGCAAATTAAAACAAGGGGCAGTAACATGACAAGTTCTTCAGATTTTTTAATCTATTTTGGAGTCATGTTTCTCACACATGACAGAGAATAAATAGTTTTCTTTTGAATGCTTTGTTTCAGGCACAGTGCTGAGGATTTGTGATTTTATCTCTCTTATTCTGTTTTGGTTTTTAAATGCCAACTTCTGAAATTATATGATTATGCATACTTCTCTATTAATTTAAGAGGCTATTTCTAGCAGTTAGGAGCCTGTATATGCAAATTGTAAAGCAACAATGCGAAATGTTAAATAGAAAGCATTCAAGCTTCTATTTATTTTTTTTTTTAACTCAGATAGTTTTATGAAGCTCTGTTCATGAATCTTAACTTTTTGGTTGCCAAAACTGTAATCAGCAGCAGCTGCATAAAATATGGTAGTTATGGCTGTTGGGAAGTCCCTAAAAAAGTCATGTCCTCTCTTTAGCCACCTGACTTCCATCCAACTGGGGTGAAGAGACAGGAGAGATCTATGACATCTGTTGCTCCCAACAGCCCTGTTGGGAGGCTGATGAACTTTAAGGTCCGTTCCAACCCTAACCTATGATGCTATGGCTGCATAAGCATCCAGTAAATCGTTGACTGTTTCAGAAGACATTATTGTACTCTCTGATGGATATTCTCCTTCAAGACTAATGATAATGATTTATTAATTGAGCTGTGGGCCTTGCTAACTGAAGGACACAAGTAGTTTTATTTTTAAATTAAATTTCAAAACATGACATTTGTACAGCCGGTTATTCTTTCAAAACACAATATTCTGCAATGCCCAGTCAATGAGGGATTGCCATACTGAAGAACTGCAGGACTGGGTAAACAATTAAGAGCTGTCAAGTATACTGCTTTCTAACAGCAGTATTTTTAGTCATGCCAAAGCAGAACTCAGCACTATTAAACAATGATTTTACGCTGATGTAAATTTTCATGTTCACTTTAATAAAAAAGACCAACTTACTGAAAATTCATAACATTCTGAATTTCTTTATTCTGTTTTTTCAATCTCAAATTGAGGTTTTGTATCTCCATAGAATTTATAAGGGCATGAATAGATAAACTGAATAGTAACAAATTGCCAAATGATACTCAGTCCTAACAGCTGGATGATATAGTTGAAGCAACTTTTGATCTGTAAGTCTGATGTCTGTAGTAAGCAACTTAATGCAAACTGTAAGAACAGAATGAGGGGGCATGTGGATAAGCATGATAGATAAGTGAAAAGTCAAAGTGGTCCTTATAAAGAGGAGTGTTGGCTCACAAAGCTATTGAAGTTCTTTGAGGGAATCACAAAGGCTGCAGATTGCGGGGATCTAGCTTATATAATTATTTGGATTTTGGAAAGTGTTTAAAGTGAACAAACAGCCATAGAGTTAAAAGAAATGTTGCTCCATGAATTAAAAAAAAAAAAAATGGCTCAATAAAAATAGTAGGTTACTGATGATTTCACACAGTGACTGGCAGCTATCAGTGGAAATCTGCAGGCATTTGTTCAGGGTACATGCTGTTCAATGTAGACATTTGGTAATGGGCACTGGGTAGTGAAGCAACAAAGATTTTTGAAGGTATTTTGTTATTCAGGATAATAGAAGCTTTCTGACAAGAAAGATTTACAAGAAGGTCCTTACAAGACTTAGTGACAATATCAGTAAAACAACAAGTGACATGTAACATAGAAAGCTAAAGTAAGATCCTGAAACAGATACAGCAATGAAAATGTACTCAATGTTAATTTAGTTGTTAAAGAAAACAAAATGTTAGGCATTACTAGGAAAGGACCAGTCCACAGAACTCTGTACATCATCCACTGTTCTTCATAAATACAAAAGAGTAAGTTTCTTCGTGCTTTAATACTATTTAGTTCTTGTCCCCACAAAAACATAGTAAAATGGGAATGATTCAGGAGCTAAATGTGGATGCTAAATGTATTTATGGCTTCAAAGGAGAGTGAATAAATTCACAAAAGACAAGCATTAACATAAATGTATAAAAGTATCATCCCTCTAGCATACTATTAAATGATCTGAATTTTATTCTTCTTTTGGAGGGGAGCAATGGATGGAAAATTCACATTTCACAAAATTACTTTTTAACCAAAATTTATTGGAGTATTAATGATGACATAGTTCCAATGACTCTCTAAAATGTTTTGTCCCTTGTACTCTTTTAATTGCCTTATTCTGTCAAAATGTTACCAGGTAAATACAATGGTGGGGGGGTTATAATTCAAATATTCAAATATGAGCTCAATCACAGTTGATTATTGGGATACACATATTTGAACACACCAAGTGAAATGTTTCTCTATTACAAAATAAATGTTTAAACAATATTTTTTGAATTAAACTATATATATTTTGAACTTTCTGGGTGCCCAGACTCAAACAAGGAGCCATAGTTGGACATGTCTTATAATAGGAAAAGCAAATCTGGTAAATTATATGATTCCATAAGGAATACTGGGGAAAATAATACTTTTGGATTTTCTCCCCAGTGCTTTCTGTGTCTTAAACCAGTTCTTAAATACTTAAGAAAATGCGTTAAGTATTATCTTCAATCTCGTAAAAGTGGGTAATGGATACATATTTTTCTCTTCAGGAGGGTTGCCAGTGTGTTCTTACTTGAAAATGAACATTTCTTGATGGCAAATCTAATGTGTGAGAATCTTCCACAGCATTAAAACATACCTGTTTTCCATATATTCTGGTTTAAAATGCCTTTTGTTTTCTTTCCCAAAAAAATCCCAGTACTTGTAATCTCAAACCATGGCATGTGATCAGCCTCCACCATCAAATGAAATAATTTATCCAGCATTGAAATTCATACCATGAGACCTACCTTTTCTGCTAACAATTCTCTGATCTTGCTTGCCTGGAGACGGAATTTCATTAACTGTGACTCCAGAGTTAAACATCTTTCTTTCCAGTTTACAGTACCTTCTGGCTCTGAAAGTTCAGCCATATTTATGCTGGAAAAAGAAAGGGAAAAAATCCCCGTGTCAAATTGTGTCTGTGTTTAATGTCTGACTTTTTTTTTTTTAATATACATCCAAACTCATTTTATGTAAATGTGAAGAATGCCCCCAAATTTTGTACATATACAGCTTCATAAAGCTTAGTAAAAAAGTACGTTACTTTACAAAGGCCCTTATCATAGAATCATAGAATAGTTAGGGTTGGAAAGGACCTTAAGATCATCCAGTTCCAAACC
>NDXB01009411.1:10496-53469 GCA_002631895.1 Agapornis roseicollis
AAAAAAGTTTTTTGTTGTTAGAGGAGAAGAGGGGGGGGGGGGGGGAGAAATGAGGGTTTATTTACAGTTACTGAAAGCACATTTGCAACACTGACTAGACAACATTAAACTTCCTGCTTTGCCTCAGTAGTGTGTAAGAAAATTAATCTTCTCACCGGTCATGTTTTTCTAAAAAAGCCTTGTTTAGAAATCAAACAATTTCATAGGGTGCTGGACAATTTGTAATCACATATGTTTGTTCTGAATTGCAACTTTGTGATTGTGTTTTTTGACTTTAAGTATTGGTTTGTTAGAATTCACTTCAGAGGTTGGCTTTTGGTCATTAAGCACAGAATGTTTAAAACTGATAGCTGTTTTCATTTTGAAAGTACTTCATTTTGAAAAGCACACAGAGAGTGAATAGACAAATATCTCAGTAATCCTGAAGGCCAAGTCTGACACGTCAATTATATAACAATTGATGTAAAACTGTTGCAGGTGGTATCTCTGAAAAAAACATATTGTTGTAACTAACGTAAAGGTAAATTATTTGTAAATCTCTTAAAGCAATGCTTATTTTTTCATGGGAAATCTTCACAGAGCAACCTGTTATGATTTTTACCTTATGCATTCATGTATATATATACATATGTATATTTCAATTTTTGAAACTGGCTGCATGTAGTAATCCCAAAGTTAATTAATAAGGTTGGAACGTAGGAAAAAAATATACGGACAGTACTTACTGTATTAAGCACATGTATGTTATGTACTTAGTAAGTTTCTGTAGTTATACCAGTTGAGCATCATAGCCAAAGAAGCACACTAGCACTTAGATTATTTCAGTGTCTTATGTAAATACATAGCATTTCTAAATGAGCTGGAATCAGAGTGAATTTACTAACCTTTACTGCATGATTATATCATAATTTTCTAGACTAGCTAATGTTTCTAATAAAAATAGAAGTAAAGCTAAAACTAAAGCTTCATGGCAGTCCTAAGATGGGTAACCTCTTTTAGAAGCCAGTAAGAATCTTGAATAACTTAAAAACCTTAGCCTATAATGCTGTATTTTCAACCACTAATTTTTTGTGTTGGGAGCTGTCATTTTCTTCATGTTTTTGAAGTGCCAAACAAAATGGATTTTGATCAGAATACAATTATAAAGAAATAGTATTAATGCCATACAGTTCTTGGTCAACAGAAAAAGGTGTGCATGTGCTTCTTGTGCGCATGTACTTGTTTGCAACTCAACTTATTCACTATGTGGGATAAATTTTGTACAGTAGAATTACTTCTATCTAAAGTTCATTTATTAAATTAAAAACAGAATATTTGTACCGTAACAGTTTATCCTTGTATATGATTATCAGTATTCAGTGGCAGAAAAACAGAAAGGTTTTTTTAACTTAAAGTTTTCTCAAGGCAAATTCTTAAATTTGAATAAGTATCTTTGGAGGAAATGGAATAAATTTTCAAGACCCAATGCAGTGCTTTGGACTTCCCAAAGTCCTATGGAAAACAAAGTTTTGAGGATCAATTTATGGGCAGGGCTTAACAAAAATTAGTGGTTGAGATGGAGAAATGCTGTCCTTTGCATTAAAATTTAAAGCATTTATGCCTATCCATATCTACTGAAACTGTAGGTTATAGAAATGATAAGAAAGAAAAGTTCTCATGTGATTTGCAGATGCTAAAAAGAGAAACAGAAATAGCTGACCATTTATACTTTGTTCTGAAAGAGCTGATTAATGTTTGTTGTCTCCCTTTCCTGAAACAACTTTTGCATTCCTAAATCCTCTGTTATCTTTAAAGCTGTGTTGTAGGTCTTTTAGATGGACAGAAGGACAGAAAATAAAATGTGTTTTTAAATTGTCCAGGTACTCCTTCTTTCCCTCTGAAGTGTTTTCTTCTGTGCTGTTTATCAAGACACTCATAAAACAAATTGGATTTTAGGATTAGAGAGAAACTAAGGGTCAGAAGTAATGCTGTGTGCATAATCTGACTGCTTATGTCACTCAAGCTGTGCAAACAAATCAGCAAATTCCAAGTTTTTTTAAAAAGCAACACAACATTGACTGAATATATTCTGTATCTGCTTGGCCAACTAAACTATAAAAAACTATTTTTTGTCCAGCAAATACCTAAGAACAAAAAGGAAAATTAAATCCAGTGGTTTCTGGGTAGGTTGTTTATGAGAAGGACAGGTAGCTCTGGGTGAGACTGTCCTTGAAGATAGATCATTGACTTGGGAGTCAGTCAGGTAAGTCTTTCTAGCAAGACACGTCAATGCTAGTGGTAGGATATGTAACAGCTAACTGATAGTAAGCCCCAAGATCAAACTGGCAGGAAGAGGCAGTTTCCTGCCCCAAACTTAGGATGCAAGTGGAGGAGATACTGTAAGATAGCAGACATAGCTGGGGTGCAGAGAGGAGGTGAAGACGGCAACAGTGAATTAATGAAATTACAATCTCGGGAAGAGTCATTAAAGCAACACTTTATCTCAGACAAGAGATTTGGCTCAGAAATAGCACTGTAGCACAAAAATTAAACATTCAGTCTACATTCACTATTTGATGGTGCTGTCTAATAGCTACAGTTCAGATTTAGTGCTTCTACCACACAAATACTGAGAAGCTAAAACCTCTGCCAAAGCAGTGTGTGATAAGTATGTCATTAAAGGTTTAAAACAACCCAGTCACTTAGTGTATAGAAAAAGATGATGCAACTTCAAACAGTTGACATTCTTAACTAGCTGTGATCTGAATGGCAAAACCTCATGTGCTACAGCCACTTAACTGCAAGAGACAAATTAATACTTGTTTATAGAAAATTAAATGTGATTAAACTTCTCACCAATGTATCACATCTGCTTCCTTTATGTTATTATTAATCCATGCCATCAGTGGCTTTTGCATTTGTTTTCATAAAAGATATGAAGTGATTATTTTTTTGTGATCAGGAGTATCTCCCCATAATTTGTTTCTGGCTGTGTTCTCAATAAGTGGGTCATTGGTTTGTTTTCTGTTTAAAACTCAAAGGAACCTGAGACCAAGCAAAAATTTTAGATCATAAAATGGGGAAGAAGTAATACAGTGATAAAAAGAATAAATACTAATGAAAGGAGAGACAGTGTGAAATATTTAGTTGGGGTGCCCTTCTGCACATTTTTTAAGCTTTAGAATGTGTTATATTCAGAAACATTTTGCTTTTTTTAAGTAAGGACTTACCTAATTTTCACTGACTAAAACAGTGCAAAAGATGGAGATTTCAGGTAAACCTTAAATAATAAATAACATCAGCAAAATAATTAAGGAGAACCTTTTTTTTTTGTTGTTGTTGTTTCTGTTTTTTCTTGGGGAAGAGGGGGTTTGGTGCATATGAGCAAAACTTTATGGAAAAAGACCACTCAAACATATAATTTGTTATTAGCCAAATTAGGAAATAGCAATCACTTGTCCACATCTGTAGTTCTTTAGTGTTACATTTATGAAAAAGAAAGAAAAAAAGTTTTAAGATCATAATTTCAAGGCACAGCTCATAATCTGCCAAATTTTTATTCTTGAATTCTTGAAGTGTGGAAGTGACAGTGCTTTTACTGGGAATAGTCTGAGAAATAGAGAAGAAATTTACAATATACCATTAAAAAAAATGGGTTATTTTGTTTTGCCTAAAGGTAACAGCAAGAAGAGTGTTAAGATAAGTAAAACTGGCATTGTTCTGCCATTTTTCTCTGCCTTCAACTACCTTATCTATTTCTAAAATGTATTATCAGTTCTGGAGATATGTAGCGATGGAATAGCATAAGTAAACATCATAGTGATACAGGTGGAGATAAGTCAAGGACCTGCTGGCCCAAAGATTGCTTATTTATTTTTACCCTCAATTCTTTGAAACAATTATATTAGGCAGATAGGTAATCTTAATCAAGGTGAATATGAATAAAATTACTATTTACGTGACAGAGCCTGTTACAATGTCGCTTGCTCTACCACATTGTAGACAGCTGTTTTCGCTTTCAAATGAAGGTCCTACTCACTTTCACCATTCTCCCAGCAACTGTTTTGTTGTGGGTTTTTGTTTGTTTTTCTTGTTCAGTTGGTTGGGGGTTTTTTGTGTGTGTGTGTTTTGGTTAGATATGATTTTTAGTTGTTTTGGGTTTTGGTTTTTTTTTTTAGTTGTTTTGTGTTTTTGTTTTTTTTTTTTTGTTGGTTGGGGGTTTTTTGTGTGTGTGTGTTTTGGTTAGATATGATTTTTAGTTGTTTTGGGTTTTGGTTTTTTTTTTTTGGGGGGGGTGTTCTTTTTATCACTGTTTTGCAGGGGAAAATACTTAGGAATGTTCATTTAAAATACTTTATTGCTAATGTAAAACATTGCATTATTTCTTTGCAGTTCACACAAAAAGTCATTCCATTACTAGGAAAATTGCTGATTTTTCAAATTTAGCTTTTGAAATAATGCACAGTAAACTGCTGTTCATGTTATTGTTGTTCATACCCTGAACCTAATAGTAAAGACCATCCTACTGTTGTCGCTGTGTGGTGAGACATCACTTGATTCAGCAGGTCATGTCAGAAGCCAGTCCTTGTCATCAGAGAAGAAAGCCAACCAAACCTATCAATTGTTCAAACAAAATGTAGTTACATTTAAAGAAACCATATGATATCCTATATAGCTGTGTGTTTGGATAAGAGTAACTTTCTACCTGTGATTGTTACCAGCATGCAGAGTTTCACAAAATAAGAGATTTAAAATTTCAAATCTTTTCTGATTAGAAATCAGTGTTTAGGTATATGTTACATGCTTGGCATACACCACTGGAGAGTATTTAATATCAACCATTTCATAAATGATCCATTAGGGTCAGAATTCATGATTGCTCCTGGGAGAAGTATGCATTTATATCTTTGCCATTTACTCAGCCTTCTATCCTGTTGGGAATTAAGAGCTGTAAATTCTCCACATAGCTGTCTGTAGTCAATGAGAACCTAAGGTAACTGTTGTAGAATGGTGGCTGCTGTGCTCTTTAACCTGCCCATTGCAGAAGAATCACACTCTCAGAATTTTATCACTTTTGATCATGGCCTGGCTGCTTTGGTGAGAAGAGCTGTACTAAACCATGTTTATCCTTGTTATGAGACCAGACCCTTTCTGAAGTTTGTACTGTTGTGTGTAAATAGCATTTTGCCTCTTACAGAATACTTTATGTCCCATACTACAGCCATCTTTTGTCATCTTTATTAATAATCTGCTAATTCCAGAGTGATATTTTTGCTAATGATGAATTAAACCACTTCATCTTCCAAGCAGTTCTGAGTTGCAGAAAAGTTCATACTGAGATCCAAATTTAAAAGTCTGACATTTGTGGCTATTTCTTGAAGGACCTGGCATTTTCTGCAGGTTGATCTGCTCTTTACAGCTTAGGTGATAAATGTGATACCAGTCAATTAAATTAATAATAAGAGAGGTATGTAATTGCAGAAATTTCAATCTAATGATGCTTAACTCATCCAAAGTATGCTAGATGACATAAATGTTAACTATTCAAATCTAAATTGCATTCTCTGGCAGAAACAGTCCAGTGTAATATTAAATGTATAACTGTAAGTAGTTATTTTTTTTTTTCAACTGAATAACAAATGAATAGGAAAAAAAGTGAGGAGAAAGCTATAAAAAACTTTTCAGAGACTTTGAAATCAATTAAAATGGAGATCAGAGCT
This sequence comes from Agapornis roseicollis, assembly GCA_002631895.1. Taxonomy (NCBI): domain Eukaryota; kingdom Metazoa; phylum Chordata; class Aves; order Psittaciformes; family Psittacidae; genus Agapornis; species Agapornis roseicollis. The sequence continues at coordinate 16,196 of NDXB01009411.1, forward strand.
CCCTGATGCTGAAGTCAAAAGAGGCTGAAATTATGTCAAAATGAGAATAACATTCTTAGCTCTAGTTTTCCTGTTTTCAGCTTATGCTTGTTTACACTTACGAATTTATCACCTGGTTTGAAGGACCTTTTTTTAGTAATATTTGTTCCAAACCACGTACCTGTAGATCAAAATCTCTCTCGTTAGACAAAGTAGGATGGGTTTTCTTAGTGTTTCACTATGTAACAGGTTTCCCATACCTCAGAATATCCCCTTGGACCTTCCTTGGGATGTTTCTAGAGCTTCATCACCTTATAAGGTGTATCTGCAGAAATGACTATATTATCGTATAAGCAGTCTTTCAAATAGCTTTTTATAGGTCATATTTCTTGTGGAGTTTTAGCAGATCTTCCCTTTACTCATGTACACCTGAGATCGAGTTGGTTTTTCAATTGCTTCATTATACTGTAAGCAATAATCATCTGATAGCCACTCTTAAATCCTTCCAAGACAGTTTTAGAGTACTCTTTTTCTCCAACAGTATGATATGTATTCTGGATTTTTATCTACAGCATATACTAAATGATATATGCATGTATGTGTTTCAAATGTATGCAGTTTACCATTTACCATTTTGTAAAATGTCCTCTTAGAATTAATATGCCCAGTGACTTTGTGTCATCTGCAGCTATAAAAAAATTCTTTTTTTCCATGAAGCTCATGCAAATATGGGTACATATATATATATATATATCTTTCCTATTTACTCAGCCTTCTATCCTGTTAGGAATTAAGAGCTGTAAATCCTCCAGGTAACTGTTTGTAGTCAATGAGAACCTGAGATAACTGTTGTAGAATGCTGGCTGCTGTGCTCTTTAACCTGCCCACTGCAGAAGAATCCCACTCTCTCTTGCAGAATTTTATCAGTTATATATCAGAATATCTCATTTATCAGTTTTCATATATATATATACATATGTGCAGAATACCATTTTGTTGTTCTTGGTTTTGTGGATTTTGTTTGAAAGACCATATTAAAATATTTCAAGTTAATTGTTTCTCCTTTGCAAATTCATTTTGAGGTCTGTCACTGAGAACATATCAATCTTGCCATAGGATAAAATAGTGTAGAGACAATACTATTACTTTTATTTTTGTATTTAGCACAAATGGCTCTAGCTACCTCAGGGAAGCTGAAAAGAGGAAAAAATTGGTTTATATTTTCCTGTCCATTAAAGAGTGAAGACATCAGCTATCTGCATATCCTGCAACCAGGAAATCTAAGAGACAAAGATGCCGTAGACAGGCTGCTGCTGTTTTTATCAGAACTGCACTAATATTCCTATGAACTATCCCTTAATATTAAAATAAAGTAAGCCTGCCTTTAAGATAAAATAATTATTGTTGATGATCAGCAAATAAACCTGGATAGAGAGACTAGAATTGATTCAGATCTTCAGGTCAGCTATTGTGGATGTTATTTTCAGACTAAAGCTATGAAAATGTCTCTGTTTTAAAGATCTTATATTATGCATTAGAATGCAAGTTTGTAACCTGGCATGGACTTAACCTGAGCAATTTTATTGATTGCTGGTTGTCATTTAAAATGCAGTTCTAAGATAAAAAAGTAATGATTTCTTTTGTCCTTACAAAGACTTTTAAAACAAACAAACAAAACACAACAAAAAAAAACAAACCTCTTATCTGTTTATGCCATTTTTAGATGTATGAATTTTTTGCTGCTTCCCTTTCAGAACTAGAACTGTAAAAGATTGCTTTGCTTTTCTATACCTTTATAAACGTGGGTCAAGCACAAACAGGTTAATTATTGATTTCCATGTCAACTTTCCACTACATATCTGAGCCTAAAATAAATTATAAAGTTGAGTAATCTCAGTAGGGTTTTTTGCCTACATGATTCAATAACTTGGCTACATTGCAATAAAGAGCATAGCAATTTTGTAACTTACTGAGAGGAAAATAATTGTGAAACTAAATGCATTTACGGCAGATCAGAACAATATTTTATTTACCAGTGTATCTAATTAGCCATGGTTGATTGCATGAAGAAAGAATTCCTGACTCGTCTAAAGAAAGATAAAGGAGAAACGAAGAACATACAAAGACTCTTACGCTGATATTTCTGTGATTTGAAGTTTTTTGGCCAGCTACCTGTATAGATGGTACAACATCAAAATGTTTGTCAAATGCATCTCACTAACAATATATTTTTCCAGTGGACATAGTGGAAGATATTTAAGAAAGTTTAAACATTGTACAATTTCATTAAATTAATTTGGAATGTCCTTTTGTGATATATGTATTTTTGTGAATATGAAATTCAAAATTACATACTGCAATGTGGTAAATGGTTGACTCCTTCCAAAAATAGGATGTGTTCCCCTAGATTTGCCAGAATTGTTGTCCTGAATTATTTGGAGTTTACAAAAACTGCTGATGTACCCAAAATGTAATAAGCAGTGCTAGTTCAAGCTGACATTTGGCAAAAAACTGCTGTCCTAAAATAATGATGTTGAAATGTATTCTGTGGGGTGGTTGCCAAATAGGTAAGAGTTTGCATTTTGCAATGTGACATTGCATAACACTTTATACTTACGCTGCTAGATGCTGATATGATGAATTCAGTTTACCTCAGCCCCTGTTTGATCCAGTGACTTTACTTAGCCTATGAGCACTACACAAAACTGTTTCTACTTTTAATGCTTCTACTTTACCCATTCTTTCACAGAAGTATTGAGGAGATTTCAGTATCTTTTTCACTCTGCTAATAGCCTTTAGTGAACTCAACTTGCCAATGTGTGCTGCAAATAAGCACCGTAAACAGCTTGCTTTGATGTTAAAGTTTACAGAACATGCACAAAAAATGCATCAGGGTGGCACTGGCAGTTTTCTTCCAAAAATGAATCTGATAAAATTGTCCACTATCACTAATCTGAAACATTTTTAATTGGGGAGGGGGGGATAGGGAGAAAGGGAGGTAGGGCCATACAGACTTGCACATAATGGAATGTGCAAACCTAGGAGGTATTATTGATCATAATATTGCTCGCATCAAATTGTTTTGGTTCAGCCTGCCTCTAAAAGCAGTTGTCACACTGAGTTCTCATTTGTCTCTGTCAGTTCTCCTCATTTCATTAAGGTACTGCCTACAAGCTAATGATAGGGGAAGAATGCTGCACTGCAGTTTGATTTGTTTACAATCAGCATCAGTAGCTCTTTGATACTGGACTCCTACTGGACTGTCATGCCCTGATATTAGCAGTGAATCTTCCCTGATGGAGGTAAATGGATCACACAAAAGATCAAACTACACTGTGAGAATTAAAAGTTCCAATGATGAATGCAGGTGGAAACCTAAATTCCAATTTGCCATCTTCTGCCTGCATCAGTTATTGATTGAAAATATGTTTAAATTCAGAGAGAATTTTTATGTACTTGTTATAAACATTTATTTAGACATAGCTGGTTTTCAATAAGAAAGATATTTCTTCACAAGTAATATCAACCAGGAAAAACTTTTCAAGAATTACTCAATTGGGAATCACAGTTTTGCAAATTCTGGCCTTTGGTGCACAAATTTATTAACAAGTGCAGGTTGTCATTCCTCTGTAATCCTTGTTAGGTAGACAGTTGTGTAATTAAGGCAAAAGTGTCGATTAGAAATTACAGTGGTCATTTCCTAACAAAGTACCTTGAATGTATAGTTTAGCAAATTAAAGATTCTGAATACTTCTGTATCTGCCATCAAATACTTTCAGATGGCAGGCTTATTGTTCAGACCAGGCTAACTATTTTGCTTCGCTGCTTTTCCTAAAATATATACTTGCAGTGTCATGTAAATAAGACTCCCCTCAGCTCAAAGGGATTTGATTCTGTTGATTTTTAAAATAAATTCCAAACAAGTCATCTCTTGTCATCTGTAAGACAGGCCTGGGCTGATCACTGGCTGGTCACTGTCAGAAGGACCAAGCATCCCATTGGTTCAGTTTGGCATTTAAGTGTGTAGCCTTTGATGCCTTAGACAGATAATTAGTACAAGAGCTTAATGTACCATTAGATATATGTTTTAGCAAGAATTTTCTTGAAAATGAGATTTTTGAATAAGTTACCTGTTGATTTACAAATAGGAAAATGTTATAGTCTTCTAAATACCTTGTCTAATACTTACAGTCTTCTAATTTCATGTCTAGTGAGTTGGATTGTTATTTTAGTTCAACAAAAGAAAAGGGTAAATAAGGGTAAATAAGGTTTTAGAGAGAATGTCAAGCAGATCCTAACCCTACAAACTCTTACTGGGAAGGCATTCCACTAGTTCCTAAGATATCCTAAATTTGGCAACATAACTTAATCATATGTTATTGGTATTATACTGTCATTTAAATGCACACATCTATTAACTGATATTTCTAAATCTGGTGCATTTTTAAGAACTGAATATTGTTTACTAAATAATTCAATTGCTATCTGACTATGAGTTTTCACTGTATTTCAACAAAGATTAGCTAAGAACAGAGTTATGTTTCTACCTGAACACCTCCCTTTTATAAATTACCTTCTTAATCTTGGTTACATTTGAAACAAAAAAAAAAAAAAGGGGGGAGGGAAAGGCTTAGCATCTGCATTTCTGTTATTCATCTGCCCCTAACACTGTTTCGAGAAACTCAGAGTTCAGAGAATATGAAGGTTCCTTCAAAATACAGCATTTTAAATATTTTCTGCTTTATTGATTATCACAAGTATAAAATCCCTGTTCATCAGGGAGACTATTCTGAAAGTAGTCATAAACCCTGTCATTGTCAAGGTCCATGACTAAAGGACAGAGACTGTAGTATGGAAATATGTAATGCAGCATCTTCCAGTGTAAACAGGAATTAATCTTTGATGTATTGAGCATATTAATCATTATCCAAATAGCAATTCCACAGTAATGCAGCTGGAAGAGGCCTGAAGAAAGGAGTCTATCTACCATTAAAGTGGTTATTGATTGAAGGTTAATGTTGTGTGTCTGGGAGATCACTCTGCATCCTTCTGGTATTCAAGTAAGCGCAGAACTGAATGACTGGCTAAACTGCTTGGTTAGCTGTCCATCTTACTCAATATGGGATATCAGCATTGATTGTTTAAAGTAATCGGGGGCCTAAAAAGGTTTTATGCCCAAAAAGCTGAGCTGCAGCTCTCTGTTGATTGGAAATTGTCATATATTCACACATACTACCAGTATAGAATTGAGTTGGTTTTTTTTACCTTGTTCATGTTCAAGCTGTGAACATCTATTGCTTATTTTATTTTAAAGGTTTTACTTTTTCTTTTTTTTTTCCTGTGAACAGAATGATTTATATACTGTCATATGGTACAACACATTTCTTTGTGATAACCATAAAAAAAAGGAATAAAAAAGTCAGATAAATGTTCCTAAGGGATGGAGAAATGGAGGTAGCCCAGAAAGCATGCTTGAAGGAGCGAAGGTTCAAGTGTTCAGCAGCTGTAGGCAGCAGCTATAGAGACCACTGAGGTAAGGGCCAAACAAAGCAGTGAGCGCACAGCACAGTAGACACAGGAAAGCTGCTAAAAACAGGCAGCAAATGTGGTTTGCTGTTGCCAGGTTCCCAGTGCAACAAAATGAGAACATTTTCTTGGGAACACAGATTGTGCATAGATAGCTGCAACCCAAGAACACCACTGAGTTGCTGATGTGAAGGTGAGGCTGGGGTGCGACAGTGCTATGACACAGTGGAAAAGGTTTCCCTTTCTTTTGTGTCTTACTACTCAATCAGAGGTTTTGACGCTTTAAAAGTAGAAAGGGAAAAGGCAGATCTATAATCTAAGCACATAAATTAAAAGCCTGTGGTCCCTAAATGCTCAAGGATGAGTTAACACAGCGTTTCAGAGCACACAACAGAAAAGCCCAATTAAAGTCTACATAAAGTAGGTTGTTTAAATATCATACCAGTCTAGGAGTTGACTGTGTCAACTTGTCAGCTGATATTTCCTCTGTGCTGAGACATTCTCAGTGGATTGATGATTCAGTTCTCTGTTTTTCTAGCTTAGACTTGACCTTTTTACCTGAAGGACCAAAACAAACTGTGGTCCAATCTTTTAGTAGTGAATGTCTTGTGCATTACTGTTAATAGAGAAATTCATGCATGCAAACAGGTGATTCCAAATGAATAGCTTTGTGCTGTCTTTTTTGTTGGGTGGCCTGAATTTGAGCGTTTAAGCTGTATTTTACTTAAAAGAATGGCAGCTTAGAAATGACAGCAAACTTTTTTTCTCCCACTTATCCTTTGTGGCAATAATAGCTAGTCTGTACAATATGAATTTCATTTGCTGAGTACCTTTTGATGAGTTTAATTGTTGCATGACATAATTCATAGAACACTAAACATTAATCTGTCTGAATAAAGGTATTTCTATTTGCATGGTAATGAAACCCTCTTTCAAAAATGCTGAGGATAATCAACAAGCTAATGAGACTTTCTGAATGACCAACGGTTGTAAGTTGGTGGTTCTTGTAATTTAGATTAAACACTGCTGATAAGTATAGGAGAAAATCCTTAATTGAATGTAAACATCCAAACAAGAAAAGAGAGGATATTAGTGTGAACCAGGAATGAAAGGAAAGGGAGAAAGAATTTCTGAATGGAAGTTATCCCAGCCAAGATGAATGTATAGGAGGTAGAAATGCATTGCATTAATGTCTATTGATTCAGGCACAATAAAGTTTCTCCCTGATTGTTTACTGAGCTATATAAAGGCTTTCCAATGGACAAAGTAGCCAACTTTATCCCTAAAAGAAAAATCTAAAAAAAAAATAAAACCAACAAACACCATCTCTCCTTTTGTATACTTTCTGAGTGAAGTATCTGGTGTCAGATACCAATTTATATGAGCAGCTGCAGATTCCTTTGCTTTCCAGTCTCTTGTAAAACAAGCTATTCAGTTTTCTTCATAAGGGAACAACACTATGAATATCAGAAGAGAAACCAAGGAACATTTCTGATATCTGAGCAGATTCTCTAAGATACATGTAAAGTTATATGTTTGTATTATGCTTCTTTTTACTGATGTGTATTTATAATGTTGCATGAATATATTTTCTTAAAGCAACCTCAGTCATTGTTTTAAATGTAGCTTATGTTTCTGTATTTCTAACTTCTGACTTCTTAAAATATTTAAACAAACAAAAATTACATTCAGAAATATTGACACTATCCCCGAACTTGCCTGTTCCCTTCTCCTTGCTGCATCTAGTGACTGGCTGCCAGGATTCCATGCTTCCCAGAGTGGCGTGTGTTTTCACACATTTCAGTTCCCCTTTCATTACTGCAAGTTGCCCCCTCTGTTCCCTCCTACCCAGGGCAAATATGGATCATGCTGTCTGTTCTACTTTTGTGTGAGCACACTCAATGTGGAGAAAACAGTTTCCCCTGCAAGTGCTTATTTGGTTCTGCAGTTCAACATGTATGAGAACAGAAAACATCGGGAACTGAAGAGAAGGTAGTTGTGATGACACCTAGAAACTCCAAAGAATATTCTCATGTAGGTAATGTTAACATACATAAAAAATTATCCTGTTTAGAGGAATTTTTAATTTCTTTATCAATATGATGCCATTTTGCAATATAGGAAAGCTTTATAAACAGATCTTAGCAAAAATAACATACTAATTTGTAGAAATAGGAGAAAAGTCTATTGGATAATATTTTATTTATTTATTTTATTTTATTTAAAAGGAAGAGGGAGCTAGCTCTTAACATAAATTTGTCAGTGTTCTTTTATTTTTTTTTTCCTGGAGAAAAATTCCCACATACACAGCTATTAGACTAAGATCTCTGTATTTTTATGCATTCAAGCTTCTGCCTGCTATATGTGTATTTTTTGCAGACTGGTGTGTTATTCATTTCCAAGATACTATAGCATGTTATATATCAACCTAGGGGTTTGGTCATTACCTTGACACATGAGATTCATTTTGCTGGTTTTGGGGGGTGTGGTTGCTACAGCAGTGTGAATAAAGAGCAGATTTTAAGCAAGAAGACAAAAGTTCATTTTTTCTTATACAGTAGTGTTATCCTGTGACAATTTGTCTGTATTCTTGAGCAGTCTTTTTAAACGTGCAGTGTATGATATTCAGTTGAACAAAAATGTGATTAGTTTTCCTTAGCAAGTGTTAGAAGCCTCTGATAGGGCACACTCAGCACAGGAAAGACATCAACCTCTTGTAGCAGGTCTAGAAGAGGGCCACAAAACTGGTCAGTGGGATGGAACATCTCTCCTATCAGGACAGGCTGTGAGAGTTGGGTTGTTCAGCCTGGAGAAGAGAAGGGTCTAGGGAAACAATCTCTTAGTTACATTTCAGTACTTAAAGGGGGCTTATAAGACAGATGGGAAAGAACTTTTTAGTAGGGCCTGTAGTGATAGGACAAAGGGTAATGGTTTCAAACTAAAAGAGGAGAGATTTGGGCTAGATATAAGAAAAAAAAAAATATCATGAAGGTGGTGAAACACTGGAACAGATTGCCCAGAGAAGTGCTAGATGTCGAAGGCATGGAAACACTCAAGGTCAGGTTGGATAGAGCTCTGATCAACCTGATCTGGTTGAAGATGATCCTCTTCATTGCAGGGGGGTTGGGCTAAGCAAACTTTAAAGATCTCTTCTGACCTAAGCTATTCTATAATTCTATGACATAGGAGTACTTTTTCCAGCAGATAAAGTTCATTTCTCCTAGCAGCGCTGTACATGCACATGCTTTGTGCAGGGACAGAGCTTTAGGCTGAGAGAAGCGCAGTTTCCAGACAGAGGGTGAATGGAGATCTAACACCTTGAGACTCCTGAGTGAACATGAGAGAAAGACTTTGGCTTATAAACTGTCTTGTCAAATCTGAAATTGATAAATCTTAACCTCACTTGCTGTAAGAATGAACTCTTCCTGCTTCAGAGACAGTTTTGAAAACAATCAGGAAAGAGCTTTCTGATCCATGGCATTCCTTCTACATCTTCTATATGATACAAAAGCATTGATTGAAATCTCAGTAGCTGAGAGAATTGTTGCCAAGGGAAAAATTCTGAGTGCATAATGAGTCATTGTACCCATAACTCACATACTTCCTGGACTGTCTTAGGAGAAAGTGGCTGTGAGAAGGCTAAACAAAGAGTTAGACTAAACATGTGCTTAATAGTGTGTGTTTTGTCTTTTCTTAAACAGTGGAAAATGTCCTGTTAGATCAAAAGCATTGCATAAATTATTTATTTATTTGTTTGTTTGTTTATTGTGTAAAATTCATTAATCAGGGAGAAGGGGGGGTGGGAAGCCTAAAAAATAGTAAAACAGCTGGGAGATTGCCATGTAATTTGTTTATTTAATCCTTTTTCAATTTTTACTGTTAAAACATTCTTTGCTTCCACTTAGAATTCTCTCTCCCGTACTTTATCATTATTTTATTGTTGCTGTGATCTTCAGATTTTTTTTAATTATATTACAAAAAAAAAAAATACAAAAAAAAATTAAAAAAGCTTTTGGTCATTGCCTTGATTTAAGCCCAGCCAGCAACCCAGAACCATGCAGCCACTGGCTCACTCCCTCCCTGCCTCTTCCTACCCAAGCTGCCAGAGGGATGTGGAGGAGAATGGAACTAATGTAACTCCCACGGCTTGAGATAAGATCAGTCCACTAACTGAGGTATAACACAAACCACTGCTGCAGCCACAGATGATAATAATGATAAGGGAAATAACAAGGGAAGAGAATACAACCGCTTACCACCTGCCAGCTGATACCCAGCCCAATCCAAGCAGTGATCTAGCCCTTCCAGGTAACTGCCCTCAGTTAATATACTGGGCATTACATGCTGTGGTATGGAATACCCCTTTGTCTAGTTTGGGTCAGGTGCCCTGTCTATGTTTCCTTCTGGCTTCCCCTTCTCCCTGGCAGAGCATGAGACTGAAAAATCCTTGGTCAGAGTAAACATTACTGAGCAACAACTACAACATCTGTGTGTTATCAGCGTTGTTCCCAGGCTGAAAGTCAAAAACACAGCATTGCACCAGCTACTAAAAAGAAGAAAAATGACTGCTACTGCTGAACCTAGGAGAGTTGTTCACACAAGGAACGTACCAAGATCATGTTCTGCATTATTAAATAATGTTGTCTGAGGTGAAAAAGAGATATTACAAAGCATGTTGAACTACAGGGATGTTTATCAGGAAAACTAGTAGAATGTACAAGGTCCTGAGCAACTTCATTGCTCTTTGAAGTTAGCCATGCTTTAGCAGGAGATTGGACAGATGGCTTCTCTTCCAACCTTCATTTTTCTTTTTATACCACGGAGTAAAAAGTTCTTTTTGCTAAATCTTGAGTATGTCTTTAAATACATATGTTCTGTCCTTAAAGAATATTAGTAGCTCCCCTGCTGTAAGTTCCCTAATGGCTAGGGTGATATTTATCTCTTAGAAACATTAATTGAGTATTCGCTTCCAAAACCTAGATCTGCAAGACTTCTGCAGACACAAGTGAGTAAACACATAAGCTTTGATAGGATTTCTGATCTTGCTTAAAGAGGGTATTTAGAGGCCACACCTAAAATCCGTTGAGATTGGTGGGAGTCATTCAGCAAATTTGGACTCTACAGTCAGTAAGTGTTTTGCTGGAGTTTTAGTGTATTCTACTCTTTCTGAATTCCTTCAGGAGTCTTATGGTTTCTACTGCTTGTGTTCTTCTCAGCTGGCTAGAAAGTAAAAGGAAACCTGGCATAATGTGGAGGGTGTTCAGTTTCTTGAAAGAGTACTTGTTGACTATTTCTGTTCCACAAATGAAGCCTGCTCTCTCTAGATGATTTTGCAGCAGTGAGAGGCCTAATGAATAGAGCAAGAAATGTACTAACAAATAACATTTAAAATTTCCTATGTTTTGGAGGAGGAAAAAGAGCATGAATCATATTTTGTTTTGAAAATACTGAAAGGCAAAGCAGCATTTGAAATGTAACTGTAGGATATAGGCACAAGACAATAATGGTACTGAATGAATGTGAATAGCTGGAAAGCTACCTGTAAATGTTAACACTAAACTTGTTATTCCCTTAGATTCTTCTTTACTACTGTGTTTGGAGTTGCCCTCATGCTCAACATAAGTTTGTCTGTACTGTAGTATTTTCTATTAGGAGTACCACAGAATTAATGGCACAAAGACCTCAATGAAACTACCTCATAGAACCCTAAAATGGAAGTAACATCTCACAGTCCATCACTTACAATTTCTGTCTTGCCACATTAATGAGTCTCAGACAATAATAATGTGCTTGGAGGACACAGATATCAAAAGCCCAAGTGTAGCATAAAGGAAATGGATATTCATTTGAGTCTTAGAGACTCACAGGGCCTTTATAGGTACAAACTAGGCTATAAATTGGCAAGCAATCTTGTTTGCCCTCAGGCTGTCTGAAATCTATGAGAAGAGAAGTTTGTAGTGTTTTGCGAATACAAGCACTTCAATGGATTGTCATTTGTTTAAAATCCAGCTGTGGTTCTGTGTGCATACTCTTTCTTGTTATGGTATGCAAGGTGAATTTAAGCCCACTGGCTATACTAGCCAGTCAACTATGTTTCTGTATTGCTCAGTATTAAGCAATTTACGTTAAACAGTTACCAGTGTGATTTTCTTTAAAGGAAGACAATTTACATTAAACAGTTATCACTGTAGTTTGGTGTTTGGTTGTTTTTTTGTGGTTTGTTTTTTTTTTTTTTTTTTTTTGTTTTTTTTTTTTTNTTTTTTTTTACATATCATAAAATCACGGAATAATTAGGATTGGAAAGGACCTGAAGATCATCTAGTTCCAACCCCCCCCTCCCCATCCATGGTCAGGGACAAGTCCAACCTAGCTTTGAACATGGCCAGGGATGGAACATTTACCACTTCTTTGGGGAAACTGTTCCAGTGTCTCACCACCCTCACAGTAAAGAACTTCCTCCTTATATCTAACCTGAACTTCCTCTGTTTAAGTTTAAACACATTCCCCATTGTCCTGTCAATGCAGTCCCTAATGAAAAGTCTCTCCCCAGCATCCTTATAGGCCCCTTTCAGATACTGGAAGGCTGCTAGGAGGTCATCACACAGCCTTCTCTTCTCCAGGCTACACAGTCCCAGCTTTCTCAGTCTGACTTCATACAGAGGGTGCTCCAGCCCTCTGGTCATCCTTGTAGACCTCCTCTGGAATTGCTCCAGCAGCTCCATGTACTTTTTATGTTGAGGACACCAGAACTGCACACAATTTTCCCAGGAAATCTTCCCAGGAAAACCACATAATACCCCTGTGCTTTGCTGCCCATTCAAGTGGAGCTGGCATTAAAAAGGCAACAAAAAAACAAAAAAACCCAAACCCACCAAGAAGAAACGTGTCCAAAACCTTTGACAAAAATAACAAAACAAAATACTAATGTCTTTCTCTAATGTGAATTTTTGCCAGTCTGTCCCACTTCTCCACACTCCAAGACAGGATTCTAAAATTGTTTATTTATGCAGATTAATCTTAAATTAAGATGTTTAATAGTTTTGTTACATGGTAGAATACAAGGAATTTCAAATAGTCTGTCTTCTTTATCTCTTCTGGAAAATGGTAAAAAATTAAAAATACTGTAGAAAGCAGGCAGACTGAGGGATTTTTCCTGTGTGCTCAGATAAGTACACTTGTATAACCCTCAGGTAGCCTGCAAGTGCTGACAAGCTTCTTCCTTAGGATTTAACCATTGTTTAGTAGTTAGGTAGAACTGAATTAACAAGAGCCATCCAGAAAAAAAAGTGTTTTCAGCGCTGATGGTTTCATCTATGAACTTTTTTTCTTTTTTTGTTGGTTTTTTTTGTTTGTTTGTTTGTTTTTTGTTTTGTTTTGCTTTGTTCTGTTTCTCTGACAAGTTTTTGCACTTTTGTCCTTTGCTGGAAGCATCAGAAGTTATTTCAATTAACAGTGAGTGTGATGGTATATCAATAAAGAACAAAAGCACTAGAGGTTTCAGGTAAAAGTAGGTTGTTCTCATTCAGATAATTATCACTTGTCCATCAAAGCAAATCTTTCCTTGCTTTTATAGGGAGGTGTCTTTGTTCATTGAATAGGGCATTAGAGTGATGGGATAGTCTTTCACTTTCTTCTGGGCTTTGGATGAGTCACTTCCTCATTATTCTGAATTACAGATATCATTACACTTCCTTTTTTGAGATCAGTAAACAGAATGTGCTATGTAGTTGTTTAGTGTTATTTTCAGTTTTTAACCTTAAACCTCCTTGAAAATAGTGTTATGTTACCTGTACTGCATTACAAAGTCTGGATATTTTTTGGAAACTGTCACAGCATCTTATGTAGGATTTTAATAGTAGGTGGATAGAATGACTGCAGAAATAAACAGATGATTGTTCTGATTTTTCTGTCTGTCTTTCCTCAGAAAAGATATAGTTGAATTTGGAAATCAGGTAAGAAGGCAATGATGATCAACGTTTATACAGTAGAGATCCTGTGCATTACAGCTGGAACACTAACAGTGAGACTTTTGAAAGTTCTCTTTCACATTACATTTAAGGCACTGGCTTGTAATTTGATTGGCTTGGATTTGGCTCTACCAGAGACATTCTGTATGAGTTTTTACAAGTTGTTTGGTTAATCTTTCCTTGTGTTACACATTTTACATCTGTAAAATCATGATAAAGATTATTATTTTATCTATTTGGTTCACACCTGTTGTACTGCAGCACGCAATGCTTGTAAATAAGAGGTGTTTGTGAAGGACACTCTTCTGAGAGGGGCTATTCATTAGGGACTATAGTGATAGGACAAGGAGTAATGGGTTCAAACTTAAACAAGAGAGGTTTAGATTGGATATAAGGAAGAAATTCTTTACTGTTAGGGTGGTGAGATGCTGGAATGGGTTGCCCAGGGAGGTTGTGAGTGCTCCATCCCCGGCAGTGTTCAAAGCCAGGTTGGATGAAGCCTTGGGTGACATGGTTTAGTGTGAGGTGTCCCTGCTTATGGCAGGGGGGTTGGAACTAGATGATCTTAAGGTCCTTTCCAAACCTAACTATTCTATGGTTCTATGATTCTATGAAATAGAGCAAGTAAAAATAATAATTTCAAAATTAAGATTTTCAGTTTCCACCAAATCATGAGGAAAGGATGATTATGAAGGACTTTTCCTGGAACAGAGCAGTGACAATGATAAATCAAAAAATATATTTTACAGGTTTCTGAAATGTCTTCCTCTTTAGAGACATTTTTGTAGAAAGTGTCACAAATTTTATTTCATCTATACAGTTTATCTGTCATTACTTGAGATGTAGAAACGTAGAATGTCAGGCTGTGCTATAACTAGTTCCAGTTTGCTCAAGGAAAATTTATTCATATGCATGAATTCTTGGAATTTACATGGAAATCCAAGATTTGATATTTATTTATTTATTTAACAAACAAATAATTCCTGTTGTGAATGTCCCTTCTAATAATAAAGAAGCTTCAGAGGGGGAAAAAAAAAAGCAGCTAGGGAAAAAAAAAAAAACCCAAACAAAAAAATCCCCCACAATTTTTCATNTGGAAATCCAAGATTTGATATTTATTTATTTATTTAACAAACAAATAATTCCTGTTGTGAATGTCCCTTCTAATAATAAAGAAGCTTCAGAGGGGGAAAAAAAAAAGCAGCTAGGGAAAAAAAAAAAAACCCAAACCAAACAATCCCCCAGAATTGTTCATTCTGATGTGCTGGATTCCTGGGTAAGACATTCTGAAAACTAACAAACTAAAAATGTAGTTTCAGGATAATCTTCATATTTCCACGTTTAACTCTCAGTAATATGGTTGACTAAGTAGCTAGTGGGGTTTCAATTGTAATAGCTTAACCAGTGTTTATGCAAATGAACACATACAGTATTGTCCTGGGTTCAGCAATAGCAGTCAGTTTTTCTCCTTAGTAGCTGGTGCAGCACAGTGTTTTGACTTAACCTGGGAACAAAACTGATAACACCGATGTTTTTAGTTCTTGCTAAGCAATGTTTACCCTGACCAAGGACTTTGTGAGCCTCATGCTCTGCCAGGGAGGAGGGGAGCACGTCATGCCCAGGATGTAACTGGGAGTTACCTGGAAGGACACGGGACTTCCTGGTCGGGCTCGTTTTCAGCGGGTGGTATTGTACCCTCTTCCCTTGTTATTTCCTTTTATTATTGGTGACAGCAATAGTGATTTGTGTTATACCTTAGTTACTGGACTGTTGTTATCTCAACCCGTGGGTGTTGTATTCCTTCAATTCTCCTTCCTATCCCTCCAGGAGCGGGGAGGAAGGAGGGGAGGGCAAGAAAGGGGGGTTGAGTGAGTGAACAAGGTGCGTGGCTGGGTTTAAACCACAACAAGTATTTGTATGCAAATGATAACATATATTGTTCCCTTTGCATCTTTAATTGTCTTAATAGTTTTTTTTGGCTTTATGTTCTGGTCTCAGCTGGGATAGAGGTTTGTTTTTTTTTTTTCCTAGTAGCTGGTGCAGTGCTGTGTTTTGGCTTTAGTCTGAGAACAATGCTAATAACACACCAATGTTTTAGTTGTTGCTATGTAGCGCTTACCCTGGTCAAGGACTTCTCGGGCCCTTATGCTCTGCCACTGAAGAAAGGCACAAAAACCCAGGAGGGAACAGAGACAGGACACCTGACCCAAAATAGCCAGAGGGATATTCCATTCCAAAGCCCATCATGGCCAGTATATAAACTGAGGAGAGTTACCTGGAAGAGGCCCATCTCTGCTAAGTGATGGGCTGGGTATTGGTCAGCAGGTGGTGAGCAGTTATATTGTGCATCACTTCCTTTTCTTGAGTTTTATTCCCCTGTCTTTCTTTTTCCTTTTGTTACAGTTATTGTTACTATGTTTCCTTTATTTCAATTATTAAACTGTTCTTATCTCAGCCCATTGGTTTCATGATTTTCCTATTCTCCCTATCTCAGTGGGGAGAAAAAAGGGGAAGACAGTAAGGGAGTGGCTATGTGGTACTTTGTTGCTGGCTGGGGTTAAACTGTGACATCTTAGGTACACAAATTTCCTTTAAATGACTGTCATTTGGCTTGTAACACACGCTAAAGGTTTGACTTCCTATTGCTTTAGACATTTTATGTTGGTGCAACACTGCTGAAAATAGTGATGGTGTTGCCTCTGAGAAAGAAGAGGCAACTATTGAGGAACAAGTCAGTAGTAACTCAGACTCTAGTTTTAGCAGCTTTACTTCAAAATTTTGTCCATGTTGAAGTGTGAGTGGTAGGAGTGTGAAGGAAGAAGAGGCCATAAAATACAAGGATAGATGTGGTGGGAGCCACCACCCACGTTTTGCATTCTAATAATGAGATTGATGGCTTTTTTCCAATTCAGCTGAGTACAGTCAGTTAGTCTTTATTACCCAGAGAAAAAACAAATGGTGGATCATGGCTTCATATCCTAGAGTGTTTATGTAATACCTATTGAATTTCATTTGCATGCTTTATACATATATTTATAATGCTGAAAGTTGATTACCCAATTTCTTCTAAAGTCTTTGAAGGCACCTTGCCAGCCCTTCCTAAAGTCTGTAAGCATATTGGTTTTGACAGTCAGGAGAGTTTGAGATTTCTGTATTAATTACCCTGTTTACATAAAAATGAGCTTTATATCATTGGTGTATTCCTATTATACGTACTTTAGTAATTACAGAGTAATTACAGCAATTGCTTAAGATGCATGTGGTGTCTAATTTAATTTAATAAGATGCAACTACATCATTTTTCACATACCATAAAACTAGATGTGTGAAGCTGAAGTCATGCTGAACTTTACAACAGTGTACATAGAGTCCTAAAAACATAATTCATTTACTTACTGATAATTATTTATATAGTTAAGAAATAATGTTATGCTCCTCTTTGTATATAATGTGCAAAGTATGTCAATGATTGCTACTTCTTACTTTGTTACTTTATACAAAGAAATGCATGTTACCTTTTTCTTCTGTGTAGGTCATAGCCTTTATCAGTTTTTAGTCTGGTAATGTTAGCTATAGACTGTGGTAACACAGTAAGCCAAAAGTGGTGGCCATTTATCAGACTTGACAAGTGGTGGCTGAATTATAACTTTCCTGTAATGCAGACGCTTTCCTGAATGTTTAAGTGCTGATGGTTTGAACATTACAGCTCACCAAATTTTAATTGATTTGAGGCTCACTCATTCCCTGACCTCTAAGTAAGTACCAGAACATGCTGTGGTTTTAATTTCTTTTAGTAGTCTATCCAGATGGATTTGCAGTTAAGTATTTGATTCTCTAAATGTCCTGTGGGTACCCCAGAAATGTCCATCCTGCTCAAATATGTCAAGTCATTCTCTGAATTAAACACAAACAATCTATACATCTAAGAATACTGGGTTTAGCTGTATATGAGGTACATGAAGCATAAATACTGCTTAGGGAGGGAAGTACTTGAGTAACAAGATGTTTTCTTTCTCAAGCCTTGATTGCATGGTTAGGAGAATAAGCTTTGTAGCTAGGCAGTTGCAGAATAAAGATGAGATTTTAGACTCTGGCATGCAGTTGAGCTACAGTCTGACTGCCTAATTATTGACAAGAGTTTGACCGGCAGTCTGAGCAATGTTTCCATTTTCCAGTCATTCATCATAGACCCAGTTTGAGAGTTTGAAAGAGGTAATGGCAACTTGCAGCAATATCCCTTGGTTCATGCACCAGGAAGTTTTATTTGTGGTTCTTTTTTTTGAAAAGTTTCCTGGTTTTCATGGTCACAAATCCCCCAAATATTTCATTTTGTTCATCTTCTTGGGTTTTGTCTCACCTTTACTTCAAGATAATCATGCCTTGCTTTTTCTTAATTTGAAGGAGAAATGAGAATAAAAAGCTGTTCTGTGCCCCATGACCAAATAGAAGTATTGCAGTGACAAATATATCCTGGTGATCAAAAATGTGAGCAAGAATGTTTGGTTTTTATTTTGGAGCTATCAGGTGAAAATGCTGGGCTTTCTTTAACACCATCAGTGAAAGATTAAAAATCATAGAGAGTAAATTAAAGACTTTTAGTGTTGTGATTTTGGGCTCTTTTTTTGTTGTTGTTGTTGGGTTTTTTTTTTTTTTTTTTTTTCTTTTTTTTTTTTTTTTTTTGGGTTTTTTTTTTTTTTTTTTTTTCTTTTTTTTTTTTTTTTTTTGGGTTTTTTTTTTTTTTTTTTTTTCTTTTTTTTTTTTTTTTTTTGGGTTTTTTTTTTTTTTTTTTTTTCTTTTTTTTTTTTTTTTTTTGGGTTTTTTTTTTTTTTTTTTTTTCTTTTTTTTTTTTTTTTTTTGGGTTTTTTTTTTTTTTTTTTTTTGTTTTGTTTTGAGGGAGTTATGTGGGGTTGTTTGTTTTATTTGGGGTTGTTTGTGTGTGTGTATGTAGAATCTCAAGGTTTTGCTTGTGTGCTATCACTTATGTTTGGGAAAAGCATTTTATGTGAAATTCTCTATTTAGGTTGCAGTGATCTATAAAGGTTTTTCTAGAGATGTTTAGAACTTGTTTCCCCCATGAGATACTTCAGTTGATAATAGGCATGGCAGTAAGTGACGTGACTGTACATTATCAGGAGACTTAATTTGTCATAAAAGGAACCAGATAATGGAAGTATCATAGAATCATAGAACAAAGAGTTTAAATTTTGCTTTTTATCTATACAGAAGAGGTAATATTATAGGGGATTTAGGAATAGGCAGAAGAAACAGATTCAAATAAGAACAGATAAGAAGTACTCATTATGGCTTTTCATAGCTACTTTCTGGAGAACAGTGCAGTCTTGTCTTTCTCTCCAGATATTCAGATGACATGCATAAGGATCAGCAATTTACACAGAGAACTCTTAAATTTATAAGTAAAAATGGCTAAAACAGTGAGTACCCAACATAAAACAAAATTGCAATTTGACATTTAATTATTCCTACAATATATGAATTTTTTCTCAGCTGCATAAAAACATTGCTTTGCTTAGCAAAACTGCTTTACCTACTTCCATCTGCTCTTCCAGAGTTACTCACACTGCTTAGTGAGTTAATGTTTGCATCCATGGCATTTATCATTAATTAAGTTTGAATATATAAAAATCTGGCCAAATCCTTAAGAACATCCACTTTAAGTAGGTTAAAAAAAAATAATCAAAAATAGTATGAGTTTCAGTAATATAAACATGGGCATTTTACATTTGCTCTGTTTCAGGAGGAAAAAAACTTAGAGTAACCAATATATTTTCTATGAACTGCATAGAATCTATATGAAAACTCCAATGGGAAGGAGTTTTTGATAAATTCTTCTTTACATTTATACTCATTTCTTGCTCTAGACTCTTAAATGGCATAGAAACTAGTTATGTTACAGAATTATTTTATATATATGGTGTGTAATATTACATACTGTGTTTTAAGTTTATGTGAGACAGTTGCCATAATAACAAAGCTCTGGGTTAATAATAGACTTATGCATGCCTTTTACTAACATAGCTGTGATTTTCTATTACATGTAATGGTAATATATTAACTTGTAGGTATCCTATTCTGTTTTGTATATACATGTATATATATTTACTATTTATTATATATACATGTGTATGTAATATACAGATAAGTACTGTTTATATTTTTCATAAGTGTATACATATGTGCCTGTACACATGCATAGATATAACATTGTTTTCATTCTTAACATGGAGATGCATTATTATTCGTAGTCAGGCAGATGATCAGTTCCTCGTGCAAGCAAATGTTTACTAAGAAAAGTCTGACTTACTGAGACTTCACTCTGAAGATTATCATATGTATTTAGGCAAATATTACTGTACTTTCTTAAAATTCTTTTAAAAATGTGAAAGTCATAGAATCATAGAATAGTTAGGGTTGGAAAGGACCTTAAGATCATCTAGTTCCAACCCCCCGAAATAAGCAGGGACACCTCACACTAAACCATGCCATGCAAAGCTTCATCTAACCTAGCCTTGAACACTGCCAGGGATGGAGCATACAGAACTTCCCAGAACAACCCATTCCAGTGCCTCACTACCTTCACAGTAAAGAATTTCTTCCTTATATCCAATCTAAACCTCCCCTGTTTAAGTTTTCACTCTTTACCCCTTGTCCTGTCACTACAGTTCCTAATGAAGAGCCCCTCCCTAGCATCCCTAAAGGCCCCCTTCAGATACTGGAAGGCTGCTATGAGGTCACCACATAGCCTTCTCTTCTCCAGGCTAAACAGCCCCAATTTTCTCAGCCTCTCTTTGTATGGGAGATGCTCCAGTCCCCTGATCATCCTCATGGCTCTCCTCTGCACTTGTTCCAACAGCTCCATGTCCTTCTTATGTTGAGGACACCAGAACTGCACACAGTACTCCAAGTGAGGTCTCATGAGAGCAGAGTAGAGGGGCAGGATAACCTCCTTCAACCTGCTGGTCATGCTCCTTTTGATGCAGCCCAGGATATGGTTGCTTTCTGGGCTGCAAGCGCACATTGTTGGTTCATGTTCATTTTCTCATTGACCACCATCCCCAAGTCCTTCTCCACAGGGCTGCTCTGAATCTCCTCTTTGCCCAGCCTGTAGCTGTGCCTGGGATTGCTCCAACCCAGGTGTAGGACCTTGCACTTGTCATGGTTAAACTTCATGAGGTTGGCATCAGCGTATCCACCTCACAAGCGTGTCAAGGTGCCTCTGGATGGCATTCCTTCCCTCCAGTGTGTCCACCAAACCACATAGCTTGGTGTCATCAGCAAACTTGCTGAGGGCGCACTCAATCCCACTGTCCATGTCAGCAACAAAGATGTTAAACAAGACCGGTCCCAACACTGGCTTCCAGCCAGACATTGAGCCATTGACCACAACTCTTTGCCTGCGGCCATCCAACCAGTTCTTTATCCACCGAGTGGTCCACCTCTCAAATTGATGTCTCTCCAACTTAGAGACAAGGATGTCGTGTGGGACAGTTTCAAATGCTTTGCACAAGTCCAGGTAGATGACATCAACTGCTCTACCCCTGTCCAGCAGTTCTGTAGCCCCATCATAGAAGGCCACCAAATTGGTCAGGCAGGATTTCCCCCTAGTGAAGCCATGCTGGCTGTCACCATGCACCTTGTTGTTTTTCATGTGCCTTAGCATGCCTTGCAGGAGAATCTGCTCCAAGACTTTGCCAGGCACAGAGGTGAGACTGACTGGTCTGTAGTCAGCGACCAAATGATGGAATAGAAAAAAAAAAAAGGTTGCTATCTAAATTTTATGCTTTTTATATATTTGAAATGATTTCTTCAGTTCTTGAGAAAACAGATTGTCTAAGTTCATTTCATATGCTTGAAGTTCATAAAAGGAATCATTAACACTTTATTTTAAGAAAGTTGATGACACCAAATTCAGGTTTTCCAACAGGGATGCTATCTTGCTATATAATTCAAGCTGACTTAATGAGCTCCAACACTGTTTTTCATGCCAAGACTTGAGTTCAGATTCTGTTTCATCTATGAGAGCTGGTAATGTGTTTAACAAATAAATCACTGCAAATAAATTTCATACCCCAAATCTTCTTTTTTTGATAACAGTATTAAATCTTGCACTGAAAGGACTACCAGGTCAGGTCTTAGCAACCTGAGCTAAATCTCCCCAGCTAGCTGGTAGATTTCTTACATACTTCTATGTACTTGTATTCTGTATGTCAAACTGTTAAGATGTATGGGAAAAACAAGAGAGAATTTGGTCTACTGTCTTAAAACAAAGTTGGAAGACAAAGATTTCTCTTTTTCCAAAGTACAGCTAGTCAAAAAAATACTGTGCTTTGATCTTAGGGAGTTTAGAGAGAAAAACCTAAACCAAATATTCGCTAAAACCAAAGGGAACTACAATCTCATGCAAATAAAATTTGCCATTTTTCTGTGACGATAACTCCTAGCATTTTTTTCTCCATAACTAAATCTTATTCCCTGGGTGAATCATGCATCATATGGATCTAAAAAAAGTAGTAATGTCTCTTCTCTTGCCAGACTACAAAATGCCTCAGGAAGTCGATAAGCATTCCTATATACACTTCCTACTCTTCCCCTGATGTGCCCTCCTAGTAGGATGAGGATATTCTTACTAACTTTATAGCCTTTTGATTAACTATTTAATTCTGAACCCTTTTGAGAATATCCTTATTAATTTGCAGATCTTTCATACAGGTCTTTCATACTGAGCCCTTGTGTACTAGTCCTCCATCAGTGCATCTTTCAGGGGGCAGACTGTTCCTTTCCTTGACACTGCTAAGAGATTTTTCACAGGAAAACTGGTTACATTAGGTCTGCAGTAAAATCAGAGATTAGACCATTGTGTAAAAAGGGTGTGATTTGTGCTTGATTATTTTTAGCTTTGTCTTGAGCTCTCACTGAGTTGTTTAGATGCTGTTCAGTTAGCTGTGAATTCTTTTTTTGAGTCTCTGCTTGGAAATGAGGTATTTCAGCAGAACCACATGTGATTTGGTAGCAGTTGTGCTGCTTATTTAGTAAACTCCAGCTGCTTGATAATATGGGCAGAAAGGGCTGTGTGTTTGACCAACTTGAAGACAGAGTAATGTTCTTAAAAAGCAATTACTGACGCAAAGCTTCTTTGATTATATAATTATGCCCCATCTTGGAGCCAGATTTAGCCTGTGTTGTTTGCTAGTGAAAAGAGGAAGACCTCAGGGAGGCTGGCGAACTTCCCCTCAGAGCTCTCTTATTTCCATCTACAGCCTAATTCCCTGGTAAAAATGAGAAATTTCCTAAGTATCTAGGAGTAGAAGGCTGGAGAAGAGAAGATCCAGTCACACCAACTGGCAAGAAACCCTTCCACAGGTTGTCCATCCAAGAGACTGCTTGAAATGCACAAGAGAAGAATTCTGGTGATGCAACAGAAGCATCACCAGAAGACAACTGACTGGCACTTTTCCAGTACACTTTTTTGGGGGTGGTGGTGTGTGTGGGTTTGTTTGTTTGTTTTTTATTTTTCTTTTTTAAAAAATAAAATAAATGAAGATTTATCTGTGAAATATGATACTGCTACAGGCCTGAGGCATCTGTGCAGGAAGTAGGATAGGAGCTGAATTTTCTACCTGTTATAGTATATACCACAACATTTAGGTCCCCAGATTCAGTTGCTTATCCCTCCACGCTGAATGAGTAGTGTAAATAAGCCAATTTATGGACAAACTGACGCTTTGATTCTTCTTAAATACTGGAATGAGGTCCTGCATGACACAGATATAATTTCCATTGATTGCACTATTAGCTTGGGGTTAACACTGATCTTGCATTTTTTCTGACATACAGTGAGCCCCTACAGCATGCTATCAAGAAAAGGATTAATTTTTAGGTCTTAGTTAGCTACTGAGGTTTGGTAGACTTTCCATTATAAATAAGTGACAAAGATTCCAATCTGATCTCTGCCTGAATTCACTAATTTCTTCTCTTAATCATTTGTTAAAACAGAGAAAGGTTTACACAGCAAGTTTCCTGAAGTTAGCTTATGCTAGGTCTAACTCTCTGTTAAGAAAATAACATGCTAGTTCAGCTAACTTCACTCTAGTAGGCTTCTTTGCCATCCTCTATGAACACTCTCTCCCATAAAGTCCTCATAGGTAAGCTTAAGACACGCGGGTTAGATGAATGGACAGTGAGTTGGGTTGAGAACTGGCTGAATGGCAGAGTTCAGAGGGTTGTGATCAGCCAAATAGAATCCAGTTGGAGGTCTGTCGTCAGTGGTGTTCCCTAGGGATCAGTACTGGGTCTGGTCTCATTTGACTTGTTTATCAGTGACCTGGATTAAGGGCTCAAAGTGCACTCTCAACAAGTTTGTTGACGATACAAAGCTGGGGGTGTGGTTGATACCCCTGGTGGCTGTCCTGCAATTCAGCTGGACCTTGATAAGCTGGAGAATTGCATGGAAAGAAACCTAATGAGTTTCAATAAGAGCAAGTGTAAGGGACTGCACTTGAGGAGGAAGCACTCAAAGAGTCAGTGCAGGCTGGGGACTGACCTACTAGAAAGCAGCTCAGCTGAGAAGGATCCTTTGCAGCTAGGAGGGCCAGTGGTGTCCTTGGGTACATCAGGAGTCATGTGGCCAGCAGGTCAAGGGAGGTAATCCTCCACTTCTACTTGGCCCTGCTGAGGCCAAATCTGGAATAGTGTCTAGTTATGGGCTCCTCAGCACAAGAAAGACAAGGAGCTAATGGACAGGGTCCAGTGGAGGGTCACAAGGGTGTTCAGGGGTCTGGAGCATCTCTTTTGTGAGGAGATATTGTGGGCGCTGGGCCTGTTTGGTCTAGAGAAAGGAAGACTAAGAGGGGATCTCATTAATGCATGCAAATATCTCAAAGGACTTAGATGATCTCCACAGTTTCCTTCAAACTCTGATTGTGTGATTTTGAGCGGAACTGCCAGGTACTCTAAACCTCAGACAGAGCCATTCCTAGTCATTGATTTTATAAATAATACTTTCAGTGTTAAGATTTAAAATCCTGTTTGGTAAGGTGGGAATTAATACAGACAAGACCAAATGAAGAAGCAGTTACTAAGTTATAATAAATAAATATAATAGATACCTCAAGAAGTGACTAAGAAAGGTTTATTTAGGCAAAAGTGTGAAAAAAGTGAAAATGTTATTTTCAGAAGAACAGAAGTACCCCCCAGATCTGGGATGAAACATTTCCACTGACAAATAGCCCTATTAAGCAGCAGTCTAACTCCTCCTGTCTTTAGCTGAATATAACACTGAATGTCATCATCCCCAGCTGAGATGACAGCTTGACTTTGGGTGGGTAGACACTTCATATTTCTACCACATTTTTTTTTCTCACTGTTGAGCTATACTTCTAGAGAGAAAATTTTGAAAAGGAAAGAACAAAACATAAGGATTTCTGGCAGTAGAGGTTAGGTGATTTGTTTTTATACTCCCAAGAAAATGGTAGGAAGATGCATATGCTTGCAAAAATAATCATGAGTTGGTAGAAAGCATACACTTCTCATCTCTTTGTGAGCACTACTGTGTTTGTTTCGAGGCACTCTATTTTAAATAGAGAACTATACCAGACTAATGGAGGGCTTGGCAAGGTCAGGCATGGGCACCAAAGGCCACTGTTGTCACAAGTTAGCAGATCAGGAGATCTAGAATTAAAACCATGCAGGAATAATTGTAAAAAATTGTTGCCTTCTTTCGCCTTTAAAGAAGACTGATTCTGTGATTAGTTTAGGTAATCTGTTTATAAGGATCAGTACAAGCAGTGAAATCTTGGAGTTTAGCTTGTCAAATTGACAATTTTCAGCTGTAGGTGTACATGAAAATTTTAACTACCGTGAAAAAAAATCTGTGTTAATTGGTGGTAGTTTCAAGAGAACATATGAAAATGTGGTTCCCTGGTGAGTACCAGATATGTACATTGATTAATCCTGGGTGTTTGTTGTTGTCTGTTTTGTGGTTTTCGTTGTGGGGTTTTCAGTTTGTTTTTTGTTGTTTTTTATCTTTTTTAGTTAATGCATTTACGTTATTATTTCTACTTATATAACTTTTTTTTTTTCTTTTTACTGTTTTCATATCCTCCTTTTATGGGTAAAAAGTAGACAGCATTTTGAAAGTGTGCCAAAGGAAATAATTACAAGAAGTGCAATTTGTTGATAATTTCTTTTTTGTTCTGTTATCATTAACTAGAAGGACTAAAAGAAAGAACATTATTCTGTATAAACATTAAGGAGCTAAGTATACATCATTTAATGCAGCATTAAGTGGTTCAGGACAAGCAGTTATGAAGTAGCAGACACATGTAATGCAGCATCATTTCACAATTAGATCAGGTGATTGGAAATAAGTTTCTATACTGTGATTCTTGTCTTTCTAGGAGATATTGGACAAATGACTTCAACTTGCTTAATTCTGCAAGTTAAAAAAATAGTAATATATGTTATGAAAACAATACCTTGCTTGCCAGCTCAACTGGCTGTAGAGAGGCCTATATAATTATTTGGGATCCTAAGATGAAAGTTTTCCTCCCTGAGTTTGGGAAGAGAATAATTTTCTCTCTCACAAAAATGGTTAGTGCTTATTTTATTCTTGGGGGGAGTGGGGGGGTTTACATGCCTTAAAGAAGTCTGGTTTTCATGAAAACTTGCTCTTTCTATAAATTTTTCTTTGTATAAATTTAGCACATGTTCCTGTATCAACAAGGGTGCCTTGGTCCAATGACTGGTTAAGAGGGAAGAATACTGTTTGCCCCCTCTGCTTCTGCCTTTCACGCTGTAAAACTAAGGTTGCACTGTGTTCACTTGTGCATGCTGATGAACAGGTCAGCCAAACTTGTGTTGATTAGACCTGCAAAGTAACATGCATGCTTTTGGAGACAAAACCAGTCTCCAATTGAAAACGAAAGCATGAAAGCCTGAAAGAAGATGTTACTATTGGAAAAGAGTGGAAGAAATTTGCATGTTTCAGTGTCTTCTGTATAAATTGCAGTGTATGATGTGCTCTTTGACCTCTTTTATTAGTGTACTTGGGTATAACAGTAGCCTTCTCTTTACTACATTCAATAATAAGCTAATTTGCAAAGGGCAGGAAGATGATTGTTATCTATCCCATTCCTAGCACTGGACTGAGATGAATGAAAATTATTGCAGACATTTTAGCTTCTGACAAGGAAGGAACTTGCATTCTTTATTCCAGGAGCTTTGACTATCTTTTGTGGTTGGGTGATGATAATAACTGATTTAAAAATAATGAAAGTATTTTGCAATTATAGTTTACATTCTTGGTCTTATTTTTTCAAAAGTGGGAATTGCTAAAAGTTGTAACTCTTGTAGGAATAAGTGGAACTTGAGAAATGAGAGTAGCTCCGAAAAAGCCTGTCTGCAAGATGTTGCATGTTGGAGGTAGGGTGGATGATCAGATTGTATCACAAAAGTCATATTCATGCTGGATATATTCAAAAGAGAGAAGGAAACTTGTACTGTATTTGGGATTTTGGTGGAGGGGAATCTAAAAGCTTAAAAAGTTGATCTTAGCTAAAATCTTGAAATCTTTACTTCGTAGATTGTACTCAAAGTTTGCTTGGAATTTTTCCATAATGAAAACTAAAGGGAAGAACCTCACATGTTAGCAAACTGTTGTAGCTCCACTGTAGTCAAACAGACATGGTGTTTGAAACAGCAGAGGAATTGATTGCTGCTTTCAGAACGAAGGCTGATCTTTATTCTTACCACTTCTTTTTTCACTTAAAAAATAAAATAATAAGTATAAATATTTAATATTAAAAATATTTCCAAGCATTAAATAAAGCTTCTCTATTTTAGGTATTTTTAAGTGTACTGGTGAAAAGTATGCCAATATATCACCTAGAATGCCTAATTCATTACCCAAAGTATTTTGTTGTCAAAGGGGAGAGAGGGCTGCAGTTTTCTGTGCAGATGGCAGAAGTACTGTAGAGAGGAGTCTAGTGTATCTATTAATCTCATCCAGAGATGCAGACAGTGAAGAGGTTCACTTCTGTGACAGTCTAACCATTAACAGCATCCCAAACTCGATTTTATTTCTTTACTTTTTCAGGCTGAAAACACTGTGGCTAAGATTTATTATGTCATTGTCGTCTCTGCCTTTCCTGTGTCTCATCTGTATTCTTTACAGAGCCTATAAACATGGGCTGTCAGCAAGCTAAACCTGTCAGATTTCCACTTCCCCCCTCCTCTGTCTGCTACTATGGTGCCTGAGAAACAGCCCTGCATGCTGCGCCCTCACTATGGTTCTCATCATCACATCTCATTCATCACTGTGACTCCAGACTCAACTCAACAAATTAGAAAAAAGGTCAGGGATATGAAAGGAAAAGAGAAATAAACAACTACCCAGCGGAAGCGGTTGTGCTACAGGAGACGTGGGAGGTAAGATCGGAGCCAATTTCTCTGCCAGCAGCTGTACTGGGCATAAAGTACTTGCTATACAAGTTCTAAGTGTTTTAAGCTGGAGGGTTGTGTAGGGGGTTACTGCAGCTCCTGGTTTGTTTCCCAGCACAGAAGCATAATGAAAGGATAGAAAACTTTAGTTAAAGATGGAAAGGTTATAAAACTTTGTAACTGGAATAAAGATGACAGATTGGTTGCTGAGTGACTAGAAACCTGATAGCATGCAAGATTTGGACTCTAGAGTTCAATAAACATCCTTACTGTGATGAAAAAACAAGTCCTGTCTTGACTTTATGAGCCAAACTTTAAGAAGCTTTGGACTGGGAATGGAAGAATTTTCCATGGAATAAATAAGAAATTATTTCATATGAAGCAGTAATATTCCTTTAAGTGGGGTCTGCTTCTTCCTATTTGCTCCACTGTCTGTGTAGTTGGGTAGAATTTATATTAAAAAAAAATTCTGGCTTAGTGATATCCCTTCTCCATTCTCCTTACTGCTTCTTTGGCCATTTATCGCCGAGCAGGTTTGTTTTCTTGTTCAGGAATTATATTTTTTTTGTCTTTATGACTTTTTTTAAAGTTCTTAGGACTTTTCATCATAAATAGCTGCCAACTCTTTCCTTATTTGCATTCTGAAAGCCCATACTTAAAATACTGCAATGTTATGCCAATAATTTTCTCTCAGCAAGTAAGAGACACTGCTGAACCTGAAATAGATAACTTGCAAAACACTTCTCAGAAGAGTTTGATACAAAGGAGTTTGCTTGTGCAACCATAATGTCTTTTCTCACAAATGGTAGTCAGCTTATAAGTATTTTAGTTTACAGTTTTATTCATGTATGCAGAAATTGGTTAGAAATTCATCATGACTTCTGATTGGAACATATTGCCCAGCAAGCATGATGGCTTTGGTCAAATAGCCGAAAGTGTAAATATCTTTATTGACTATTAGTCTTTAAAAAAGTAATTCTGACTCTGCTTTATGTGAACACGGATTGTTTAATTTCTATTCTTTTTTAATATGCTTCTGTCCAGATCATGCTAAGAGCTTGATTTTATGCTTTTTGTGTTACTTAAGCTAAATGAAGGAGATAAGTAAACTGGTTATTCAATGGTTTTCATTAAACAAGCAAACAAACAAAAAGTAAAAGACCACTAGTTAAATTGTCAGGCAAACGATAAAACCAAATGCATACAGTGATTTAGAAGGGAAAAGCCAATTTCATGGAGATTGGTTCCCATGATGTCCATTAAATGCAATACTTTGGATGCAACCTCTGAATCTGACAATCCTTGTGCCACTATCTGTTGAGAGGTGAGAAGGACTACTATTTCTCATTCTTTTCAAAGCATTTCTGATCTTGACAAAATATTGGAATTCTTGGTCCAAAGCAGTATAGCACATCTCACTGAGACACCTGTGGGAGGAATCTAGCAGATCTCTGTGAGAAAAATCTTGTAATTCAGAAAAGGAACTTGTACATGTAAAAATAAAATAGAGGATTGCTATATCCCTCTACTTTTGTGCAACTGTTTGGATTTTCCTCAGTAAATGTCACTGTTCTCAGTGCCATTAGGAACTTCCTTTCTCTATTTTCATCATACCCCATAAAGCGACAATGAGAAAATTCATCACTTTTTAACATACTGAATATCCTAGCTTTAGAAGGTAGGGGAAGTTAAAACCCCATGAACCGGGCAACTACATTAGCACATTATATGCATTATAATATAGCAGCTGAAAGAGGTAAAAAGCTGAGTACATTCAGACACAAGACAGTTCAAAGTCAAGCTGAGAATAGATAAATTCTAGATTAGTGTGAACTGTGGAGAACAGAATAAATTTTAGAGATTAAGAACAAGGAAAGAAAACATATCAGAAAAGAAAATCATAAAAGTATAAATGTAGCATTTTGATACAGAAGACCTCAGTACTGACATGAGTTGTCTGGGCCTAATGTGAAATGATTCATACTCCAAAACAAGCAAAGTATACAAGAAATCTTAAACTTGTGAAGAAAGAGTTTTTAAAGGCACATTGCAGTATACCTACAAAAGAGGCTATAGATGTAAAACAGTTGTGAAATAAATTTCAGAGTCTCTTCATAAACTACATTGAACTGTAGCAATATCAACAGTGGCAGTATGAAAATGATGTTCCTACCTGAAGGAAAACACAGTAGAGGGTGAGCTCAGAATAATAACGTAAATTGTGGTAAGAAAATGGAGGTATTTTAGAATGAAAGGTGGTAAGAAATAAAAGTCTTTAAAAAGTTTAACTTGTAAAATAATAAAGCAATTTTTATCTACCACATCACTGCAAATACAGTATACATTGGACGGAGGATGAAGAGGGGAGGAAGAAAAATCCAGAATCCAGTACTTCCCTCTTTATTGATATACTAGGAAGAGGCAAACCTCTAGCTAGGTTATCTGCTGGCATCAAATGAGATTGCTTCAGTTGTCTTGATGAATACCAGATGAAAATGAGGTACAATCAAAAGATTACTTTGCACTGATATATCAAGAATTCTTTTATGTGTCTTTATCAGGCTGAATCTGATAAATGCTTAAATTTAAAGTCACATCTTGGAAAAATAAACAGGTTTCTTACTTTTTCCTCTTGAATTCATAGTAGAGTTTACATTACAAAATGCACTGCTGTCCACATAGTTACTGTTTGTTTGCTTGTAGAAGTCATTTAAGGGGCTACATTAAGCCATTAAATAATCTTTAACTGAAATATGAAAGGCAACTATTTTAAAGTCACACAGCTGAGGACAGAAAGGCAATTTGGAAGGTGATCTCTTTCAAATGACTAATTCATCTCACGAAGCAAAAATTTGTACTTGCATTCACCATCTAATAAATATAATGAATGTTCTATGACAGAATTTGCCTATTAGTCTCTCACAGTCACCAAAAGTAGACATGATTTGTCAGGTTGTAAACTAGATACCTGTAATGCAAAAATTCAGGGTTGTGTTTTTTTACTCCTATACTTCTTAGGGTTGGTTATTTTAGGTGCACAGAGTTCAGTCTTCATGCTTTGCAGCTCAGCTGGCTGAAATCGGTAGTGTGTAGACTAAGATAGATGTGCAAAATACACAAAGTCATTGCTTCATTACAGATCACAGAAATAAAAATCCACTGCCAAGGTAGTTGAATACAGGATTTTATTATATAATCAGAGAGCTCTTGCTTTTGTGGGAAGTGAGCACAATGACCTCATTCCACGGGTAGTATTCAGGTTTGTATATTGGCTATGACAGCTATAATGCTTGGAGTGCACTCAATACAACTTTTGCAATGTAAAAGGATGTAGTACGCTAATGATTGGCACAACCATTGACCCCTCTTCATTTTCTGGCAAGTTTATTTACCATTTGACACAGTCTTAGAAGACATTACTTGCTGTATGGAATTAGGAAAAAAAAAATATTGAAACATATTCAGATTTCTCTTCAGGAACAGTTAGTACCCTTATTTTTCAGATACAAAACTCTTACTGGGAGTTGCACTTAGTCTGTTCTTCAAACTCTGTGGGTTTTATTATGGCCTTTACAAAATCTGAAGAGAAGAGGGTCCAAACATTTGCATGCTGAATTGTTTAGTCTTGATTAATGGTGCATAACCAGTTAAATAGAGTCTTATTTTTACTGCAATTCGTCCATTTGATGTGATATTTAATGCTATTTATTTAATAGGTATGGTGATAACCCAAGTACTATTTTGATACTGAATTTTTTGTTTGTTTGTTTTTACTTCTCCCTACAAGATTGCCATGATTCACAAAGACTTCTGAGTCATGAGTGTCTGAGGAATGAAAATCACTGTCTAATAAGATCAGTGCATACATCCATTAAATGTGTCATTTCACCTTTTTTGTCTTTTCCCCCTCCAGCTGACGCAAACCAAACATTCAAATAAGATTAGCCAATTTCACACTTCTGGCATGAATATGAACAAAGTTATAGTTTAGGAAATAATGTGTTATTTTTTATTATTATATTATTTTGTTTTTTAAATGTCAACATTTGAAGTGCTTTAAAGTCATTCATGAGTGACCAAAATGCAGTATTTTAAATGCATTTTGTTTCCATTTTCTTTCATATGTTGCCATATGAAGAGGTATAACAGTGCTTGCCATCTTATTTTCTTCAGGTCATAGCCTGTAATATTTTTTAAGAAACCCAGTACTAGATGTACTTAAAGATTTTAACGTAGCTCCCCAACATACTACTTCTTTAAAAAGTTTGTCATTATTTTGTATAAAACTCAGGAATTAATTAGAATTGCAGAATTATGCAGAAAAGAGAGAGACTAAGTAAAACAATTTTTTAAAAGTGCAGCCAGATAATTTTATGGTTAGTCTTATGAGAATTATGCAAAGCAGTTGAAATGCAAACTACTCACTGCATTATGCATTATATTCATTATTGGTACTGTAGTTAATATGTTCTTGGCATTCTGTTCCCCATTACAATAATGGGATATAATGAGATATTTCTTTTTGATGCACCAGGTGTAAAAAGTGTATTATTCAGGATTCTCCATGCAACTGCTGGAATCTAGTCAACACTGAGATATGCTTGCTGGTAACTGGAGATACTTGGCACCCTGGAGTGTGCCAGTCATGGTTTAACCCCAGCCAGTACCTAAGCACCACCTAGCTGCTCACTTACTTTCCCTGGTGGGATGGGAGAGACAAATGGAAAGGTAAAAGTGAGAAAACTCCTGGGTTGATATAAAAGGCAGTTTAATAGGTAAAGCAAAAGCCACAGACACAGCCATACAATCATGTTAAGGCAAACAAACGAATTCATTTCCCACTTCCCATCGGCAGGCAGATGTTCAGCCGTCTCTAGGAAAGCAGGGCTCCACCACATGTACTCTGAATATACATTTTTGTCAAGAAGGATATCTTCAACTTTGGTAATATAATGAAGAAATAATACTATTGACCTTGTTTAAGAACAGTGGTACATGTGAAATGCCACAAATGATTGATATGAAGAGGATACTAAGAAGGCGTTGTTGAAGGAGACAGGCAAATGTATTTACCATGTGTGCTCTCATGTTTCTACTGTCCTTCTGCACTGAAGTCGCACATGCAGCAACTTTAGGCTCTGCATTACTATGGTAATAAGGATTTGCATTAATATGATAATGCAGACTTTGAAAATCAATGATTAGTGTATTTCGACCCCTAGCTGCAATACTGGAAAACAGTTTTCTTCATTAGACTTCAGTGCCTTCATATAAATGAACATATGGGACTTGCACCTTTATGTCATATGCTTGAAGGCCTGAGGTCCTCTACTGCTGCTACAACCCACAGTTTTCTAATTATGTCACAAAGAGCATGAAATGATTATGGATGAGCAATAGAGTAGTTGCTAAGAGACATCCTGTGCAAGAAGCTAGGTAGGAGCTGCTGAGTAAAACCATTCAACAGACACTTCTCAATTTATCATAAGAGGAGTTGCTAATGTAAATATTTTTGAATGAAGAATATATTTGATTTCTTTCTTCCTCTCAATGAGCTCAAAACAATAAACAGGAAAAAAATTCTTAGGACTTTGGTCTTCACAGCATTTTAGTCTTACATTCATAAGCTAATTGCAAAATACTTGAGTTTGTTAATGCTAATCAAAATTCTTCCAAGTTTCACATTTTGAAAAAGGCAGAGTTTTAATTAACTTAGGTGTTAATATGTAATATCAGTGGTTCTTCTGCCAGAAGCAGAATGTAATGACCTCTGTCTTACAGGAGTGCTTTCTATAAGTATAGGAATCTTGTTGGTGAAGAAGTATTTGTTATTACAGTATAGACTAATACTTTTTGGTAAAGTTGGGTGTATTTATCTGTATAAAATTACATGGACAAGATATTGTGAACTGTGATCCAGTAAGTCTCTTTGACAAATGACTAACTCTTCAGCTTATCTTCAGATTTACTAAAACTTTTGCTTAATCGAACATACCATACTCTATCTATAAATTAATAACTCTTAAGGCAGTATTGACACAAAATGAAAGTAGTTTTTTGTAGTGTGCATAATCTGTTTGTAAATACTACAATATCATCTGAACTTGTAACAGCATAACCATAACCAAATAAGGAACTTATATTAGCCTAATGTATCTGTATTGTTAACTTTATAACTTCAAGGGAAAAATATTATCCATATTTTGAAATCTCGCGGCTTTTGAACTTTTTAACTCTGTGGAAAGCCTCCTGCAGTGTTTTCAGTCAGTTCCATTCTGACCTAATGGTTAAGTAATGGCATACTATTATAAAATGTTTCTTGTCTTTTAATGTCTCAGTCTTTCTTCCCTATTTTGTCCTCCATTTCCTTTGATGACCAAAGCCTTGGGTAGCATGGTTTGGTGTGGGGTGTCCCTGCTTATGGCAGGAAGGTTGGAACTAGATGATCTTAAGGTCCTTTCCAACACTAAATATTCTATGATTCTATGATCATGTTCCACATTAACTAGAGTACAAACCTATTTAACTTTTGAGATCTCCTTAATTATGAAATTTAATGCTACTTCATGTATTTGTAGTACACTTATCATTATGTAGTACACTTATCATTAATGTATTAAATCATTGTTGTTGCTGATCTGTTCTAAATGCTCTCTGCCACAAACACTGTCTACTACACAGAACTGATAACTCATACTACTGCCTGACAATTTGTGCTACAATTTTGAGGAGACTAGAGTAGCAAATATGTGGTGGGGGTTGTGCTAATGTTCTTAAAATGATTGATAAGTTCTTAATTATAAATAAAATTTTAATTTAGTTACTCTGTTTGCCCAAGTATATCTTATGGAATTTAATTTATGAAATATTAATACATGATATAATTGAGTTTCAAGTGCTGGTAGATTTGGTTGCCTGAGAACACAGACTAGCTTTATAATCAGGAACTTATTCCCCTTAAAAAATATGCAGGAAATTTCTGCTCTTGATTGTATTACTTGCTCTGGAATGTTGGCATGAAGAAAAGTTGCTCTTTATCATCTTGCTGTGCAAAATCTTTTGGTCTGTGTCCTAGCCTTGATAGCACTGAAATACAGTATTCATTTATGAGCATTGTGGTTCTGTTTCTCCTCTCAGGCACTGTGAATCTTAAGTTAACTAGATGGAAGAGTAAAAGAAAGGCAGTTAATACCAACCTATCTAGGCAACCTCTGTATTATTTAATTTTCCTTACTACATATAGATAGTAGGTCATGTTTTCCCTGATAAATCTTTTAGACCTATTTGCACAACTCACTGCCCACATTCAGACTGATTACTGTGATCAGTCCTCCCTGGGTTTAAGAACATGCATGTGTTTGCATGGTTGGTAGATGGCGTTATAGCCACTTAACACCATTTACTCCTGACTTTGCCTGGAAGAATGGAAAATAGCAAGTCTCTGTCATATATTGCTGTTAATGTTTATCTTTCTCCTTTTTTAATAAGATGTCCCTAGTATTTATCTTCTCAAATCCCTAGAAAGTTTGTGAGTCCACTGGATTGTTGGCTTTGGTAGTTTAGCCCATGGTATTTTTTAACTGAGTAGGTACCCTGTTGGCCAAAGTAACTGGAGGCAAGTCATTTTACTATAATATATTGAAAAGTATATGCTTCATAAATAATGAACAGGTTTTTTTTGGTATGATTCCTGCATATCACAAAATGCTGCAAAATATACATGGTTTTCAGAAGTTGAACGTGCTGTTTGGAGGTTTAAATGCTTAATTAGAAACTACAATTCTATGAAAAATGAGTATACAAATAGCACTGTGGCTTTTCTTTCCTTCTTTGTGTTTGTTAGTACACAATGAATTAATGATCTCATATTTTAAATCACTTATCATTCTAAACTTTGAAAATATAGCGCCAGACTTGTTGACCATAAGTAAACATCTGGTAGTCCGTACTTTACTACAAGCATAAATTCACCATTCAAGAGAGAATGGCAGTTTATAATCTAGGTAATCAAATGACATTACCTTTGTAGTAGAACAGGCACTGAAATGAAACTTGTATTTCTTCACATCATTTATTGAATATTTATATTAAGAGAACTCTCAGCAAAATAGCTTGGCTAAAAAAAAAAAAAATTACTTCTGATCTTCTGCCTGCTAGAGATAGTTGGTTTTGATTTTGTTGGTTTTGGGTAGGCTGTTCTTGTTAGTTTTGGTTTGGTTTGGTTTGGGTTTTTTTGGTGTATTTTTTTTTTTTTTGGCTGGTTTGTTCGTTTTTTTTCTTTGTTGTTTGATGTGCGAAGTACTGCCCTATTTTTTTTTTTTTAGGGCTATCTAATCATATCCTCATCTCAAAGTTCATGCTATATTTCCTTTCTGTTTTAAGGGTAACAAATAATTTCTGAGTCAGTTTCAACCTGGATTATCTCCTGCAGGCTCTGGGGATATNTTTTTTTGCAGATTTTTCTTAATGCAGCCTAATAGTATAGGGATGCCAATGAAGATTTAATATTTGGATGTTTTAAAGAGAGTATTTCAATATGTGTTTTTCCTTATTATATTAAGTACTGTCTGGGATGATTATTGGGTTCTATATACCTGGGACTTTTAAAATAATTTATCTATTTTAGATGAATATTAATGGATACCTCTTCAACATTGTAGAACTCCAAGTTATTTCTTCTTTGAGAACCAAAGATGAAATAATTCACCTTGAGTTTTCTACTTGCATTTGTTTACAGTCATTCAAGATAGTGATTGCAGGGTTATCTTTCCAGTCACCAGTCACAGTCATACCAGAAAAGTTCCACATACATATTTTTTCATAGTAAACTCTATAGTCAAACATGACACATATGTGTTTTTAGGCTGGATGAAAGTTATGGTTCTCAACATTGCTTATAAAAATGCAGATTCTCCATGGACATTCACAATAAATGAATTTTATATCAAACT
The DNA here is from genome assembly GCA_002631895.1 of Agapornis roseicollis. Taxonomy (NCBI): domain Eukaryota; kingdom Metazoa; phylum Chordata; class Aves; order Psittaciformes; family Psittacidae; genus Agapornis; species Agapornis roseicollis. The sequence goes on from NDXB01009411.1 coordinate 53,073, forward strand.
AGATTGGCACCATAGAATCCTAATAATCTTAAATACTTTCTTGTACACCAGTATTAGAAAAAATGTACAATCCATAATAGTTAACATATCTCACACTAATTTCTATGCTTTCATTTCCTGATGTTTACACTGGCATTTGTAAAAATAAATAGTGTTATCACTATGACTCTGTAAAGTTCCTGAAAATTCTGCTGTTCATGTAAATTTTCAGAGTAAGATCTTAGATTTCGAAAAGGATGAATGCCTTTAGTTCTCTTATTTTGGGAGTCCTATATGTAAATATATAGGGGAAAAAATTAGAAAATAAAAATTCATATAGTAATTATTTGGAATAGAAATTTAAAGAGAACATTTATGCCTTTTTTTTTTTTTTTTTTAAAAAAAAAAACATACAAAC
>NDXB01009411.1:59458-72976 GCA_002631895.1 Agapornis roseicollis
CCCCCACCCCTCCCCCCCCCCCCCCCCCCCCCAGCTCTAGAAGGAAACGTTGCTTTAATGCAAGTGGCAAATATTTGGTACATTTAAGGGACATTCTTTATGGCTATCAATTGCATTTGATTTTAACTGGCAACCTGTGCATGAATATCCTTAATATAGGAAACAGTTCAGAAATTCACTGTAACATTGGTAGTTTTTCTTTCCCTTCTGACATCATATTTTTTTTTTTTTCATTTTTTAAATGATCCCATACTTTGGATAAATGTTGTTCAGAAAATATCTCATAAACTAAGACCAAATTCAGGAAAACAAATAACCTTTCAAGTAAGTAGTGGTATCTAAATGAGGGGAAACAAAGGAACAGTTCAGTAGAAAAAACCAAAGTGATTTCCGCAAGTTTGTTTTCAACCTGATTTTAATGACAGTAATTTTTCTTATTTATGGAAATTTCTCTCTGCTTATTAACAATGAAATGCTTGTTTGCCTTTAGGAATGGATATAACTTACTTTTAAATCCACTGGTATGTTTTGTGCTGATCTCAAGGGCTCAGCAGAGGCTTAAATGTTTTCCTTATTTGCTTGGAACATGAGAATAATAAAATAAAATACAGACAAAAAATAGTGATGATGATAAAGAAAGAACCTGTCTTTACAGGCTAAATCATAGAATCATAGAATAATCAGGGTTGGAAAGGACCTTAAGATCATCTAGTTCCAACCCCCTGCCATAAGCAGGGACACCTCACACTAAACCATGCCACCCAAGGCTTCATCCAACCTGGCCTTGAACACTGCCAGGAATGGAGCACTCACGGTCTCTCTGGGCAACCCATTCCATCATCTCACCACCCTAACAGGAAAGAATTTCTTCCTTATATCCAATCTAAACCTCCCCTGTTTCAGTTTGAACCCATTACCCCTCGTCCTGTCACTACAGTCCCTTATGAAGAGCCCCTCCCCAGCATCCCTATAGGCCCCCTTCAGATACTGGAACGCTTCTAGGAGGTCTCCACACAGCCTTCTCTTCTCCAGGCTAAACAGCCTCAACTCTCTCAGCCTGTCTTCGTATCAGAGATGCTCCAGTCCCCTGATCATCCTTGTGGCCCTCCTCTGGACTTGTTCCAAGAGCTCCGTGTCCTCTTTATGTTGACACCAGAACTGCACACAATAGTCCAGGTGAGGTCTCACGAGAGCAGAGTAGAGGGGCAGGATCACCTCCTTGGACCTGCTGGTCACACTCCTTTTGACGCAGTCCAGGATACGGTTGGCTTTCTGGGACGCAAGCGTACACTATTGGCTTGTTCACTGCATCCAAGGCAGCCCTGGAGCATCACATTTCCAACGAGCCCTTCTCTGTTCATGTTATACTGCTAACTTATGAAGAGAGAACATAGCAGCAGAGATTACTGAGAGAGACTATTCAGCACATAAATATGCTTCAAGTACATTTAAAAAATACAGTCTATTGAAATCCTTAAATCCTTAAAACCAATTCACTTCCTAGCCACAGATTAATGAGACAGTAATGTTATTTGTATCATTAGACTTCTTAACTTAAGCAGCACACAGTGAGTTTACACAGACATTAAACAATCTCTTCTTAAAATGATTTTGTGAAACCATTTGTAAACATCCACAGCAAAGTAAAGCTCGGTGGATCCATCAGCACACTATTAGTTCTATCTGTGTGTCATAAAAATATAGGTACTCATTTAGTGGAACCTGATAACTTTCATAAAAGGAGAACAGGGTTGGTATAATTAGAAAACAAAAGGCAACCAAACCATTGAGGATTTATCAGCTTTGTAAAGTTAGTTTGAATGGTTACTAAAAAAGCTTTAATTAACCATTAATCAAACTGAATGCTTTAATAATCATGTATGTATTGTGATGTAAAACATGCAGAGCTGCTTTGAGTCATCATGAAAAATATATAGAAACCAGTGCCAAAGTCCCATTAGTTATAATAACTGCTCTCTGACTACATTTATTATTTAATGTAGGGATATGGAATTTATGAAACCAGTGGAGATTGAAATGTGAAGTACTTAGCCAGTTATGGAAATGCTGCAGTGTCTTTAAACCGTCAGCCTAAAATGATAATTTTTAGTACTGGAAAGCGCATGAGAAAAAGAAATAGGAAATAAAGCAATAATACTCCTTTTCAATTCAAAATAATCTATTTGCTTCTTCTTATTGCTTAAAAGAAGATGATATATTTGAAAGAAAGCTTTTCCTGGAAGGTGCTATTATGAAAGAAGACATTTACTTCTTCACCCTTAAGATACGAGTTAGCTCATTGGCTTAGAGTATCTTATATTGAAATGAAGGCAATTATGTTTTTCTGTTATGTTAATATTTGAGATGGCCTAGGATTATTAAATCATTTCTAACACTAATTCAATATTATAGCTGTAGAAGGAGAGACTATCCTAATACACAACCCTAACCCTAATGTGTATGTATAGTTGCCTAGATTTACAAATCTGTTATAAGAAGCCAGTTGGGTCTAGCTTAGATTCCTAAAACTGATGGATAGAGAAAAGGAGGGACTCAGAATTACTCCTTCTGATAAACACTGAAGGCTTTTACACCTCTATCTAACTTTACTATATTAGCTGGTTAAATTAGCTAATTCAGCTGTGAAATGCTGTGAAATTAATAGTCCCTTACATAGCCTTCTATTTGTGCTGCTGTGGTGTAGACTGGGCATAATAAAATTGTTTCTTCATACTTCCAGTTTTCTTAGAGCATTTTAAGCCTTTACTAAAGGAATAATAGTGACTATAGGCACTCTAACATTTTTGTACTTCTTATCCACAGAGGAGTAAATGAGACCAAGTTCTTAATTACTGTAGTGTGAAAGAACCCATCAAATACCTAAAATGTTTATAAAACATCAGATGTCCTATAGATGTAGATTTTGCATACTGTATTAGCCTTGCTAATTTTGACACTTACCTATCACCTTTGGTTGTGGTATTGTACTGTTTATTTTTTCCTCTTTTAATCTCTTTGAATGTGTTTATTCTAGTCTCAACACCAAGCTAAATGGATAGCCTAGCTAGGAAAATACATGTTTGCTCCACTGAATGTCTGATTTATTGGATATAGCCAAAATAAAAAAACAAAGCAGCATGCTGATTACTGTAATTTGCATGCCAATATGTTGGCATGTGAATATGATATTCAGTAGCAAAAGATTATGATTTTTGCAGATATGGCATCATACATTTCCTAAATTTAAGAAGACTATAGCATTGATATTTCTGAAAAATGGTGGATGTGTACAAGGAGAAAGGGAAGTGGGTTCCAAGAGAAAATAGGAGAGTCAATGTTTAACAGGGACAGTAAGCTGATGAAGCATTGAACATCTTAAAAACTGCATGAACAGGTAAAGCAGTATTTGTCTTACCTATCAGAAAGCAAAGAAAGCATAATTTGGACTTTTTTCATCTTCAGAATTGATTTAATTTTTTGGAAGCCAAACAGTAATTTGCAGAATTTAATATTATGCAAGAAGGCAATAGCCTCTCATTTTTGCTGTTCCACCAAGTGCACCTGGACTTACGGGTACAAAAAAGGTCAGAGAAAGTGGAGATGCCTGCTCTATTTTAAGGTTACTTTCCTTCAGGAAATTCTCAGTAGGTATCTTAGGTCACCTGTAAGTTTCATTGAAATGCTATATATTTTTTCCTTAATCTTTTTGGATAGTTCTGAGTATTAGGGTCCTTTATTAAGCAGACTGCAGCAGATCTGACATTAAGACCATACAGTGTTAACAGCTAGTTTTATGCATTTAAAAAAGAAAGTTACCTTGCATACCAACTACAAAGCTGCCTTCTCTTCACTAGGATTTTGCCTAGATTAGTTCAAAAGTGAGAAAAGCATCTTTTCTCTTCACAGGGGGAAATAAGGCTACTAAGAGTGACTGATTCATACCATGTCTCTTCTCTGCTGGTCCTTTGTGATAATTTCAGAATGATCTTGCCTACCCCACAAACTGTATAGGTATTATATGTTGTACTGCAACTGTAATTCTACTTCTCAATGGATAATAAGTGTGAATCCGTGCATGGTATTTAATTTCAGGGTGCCTGGTTATTGTTAGAATTGAGGATCTTTCAAATATTTTAAAGAATTAATGGATTTTCTGTAACTGTTCAACCCATATGTTAAAACAGATTATCTCTAACCTGCAGGTGATTTTTTTATTTAGTACTAGTTTTATGAATTAGACTAAGACTTTTTAATTTTTTTATTATTTTATTTTATTTTTTACATACATCATATTTCAGGTAAGTGGATTATCTTAGTAAATATTACTCCCCTAGTAGTGGTGGCCATACTGTCTCCTCTGGCCATCTATCTCCTAAAGGAACATGCTTTTCAAATGTGTGTTGCTCCTGCTGTAGGATGGGTTTGGAATAGAGAGGATGGTGGATAGTTACTGCTGAGGGAAGAAGAATAGGGCTTTCCACTACAACTAAGAAGCAGTAATAAGAGTTACTGCTGTTGTGATCTAGAAGCAGCACAGTGACTTCTGCCTAAATTTTCTATCACAGACTTACCAGAACAGCTTTCCTGTTTCTTTCTTTCTGAAAAGTGTTCTTTCAGACCTACCTTGCCTTGACATAGCTGTAGACTTGCACAGGAGATTGTGTGGTAGGAGACTTTGCTTCAGAACAGAATTCGAGTACACTACAAGAGAGCAAACACCTACAGAGGAAGGAGGTTTCCACCTTCACTTCACTCTCCAGAAAACCTGACTGGAACATTTTCATGGAGAGATTGTTTCTTCCTATTTCTTGCTAGTTAGAGACTATGGCTGAGTCATCAAGCTTCATGTGGTCATATAACCATAGAATAGAATCATAGAATAGAATAGAACAAGTAGGGTTGGAAAGGACCATAAGATCATCTGGTTCCAACCCCCCTGACATAAGCAGGAATACCTCACACTAGACCTTGTTACCCAAAGCTCTGTCCAACCTGGCCTGACAGGGATGGAGCATTTACCACTTTGAGCAACCTGTTCCAATGCCTCATCACCCTTACAGCAAAGAACTTCTTCCTTATATCCAACAAGAACTTCCACTGTTTTAGTTTAAACCCGTTACCCCTTGTCCAGTTGCTACAGTCGGTAATAAAGTATTTCTGTCTGGCATACTTGTAGGCTCCCTTCAGATACTGGAAGGCTGCTACGAGGTCACCACGCAGCCTTCTCTTCTCCAGGCTAAACGGTCCCAACTTTCTCAGCCTGTCTTTGTATGGGAGGTGCTCCAGTTCCCTGATCATCCTCGTGGCCCTCCTCTGGACTTGTTCCAAAACTTCCATGTCCTTTTTATGCTGAGGACACCAGAACTGCACACAGTACTCCAGGTGAGGTCTCACGAGAGCAGAGTAGAGGGGCAAGGTCACTTCCTTTGACCTGCTGGTCACACTCCTTTTGATGCAGCCCACAATACGTTTGGTTTTCTGGGCTGCAAGCGCACACTGCTGACTCATATTCAGTTTCTCATTGACCAACACCCCCAAGTCCCTCTCTGCAGAGCTGCTCTGAATCATTTCTGTGCCCAACCTGTAGCTGTGCCTGGGATTGCCCTGGCCCAGGTGTAGGACCTTGCACTTTGTGTTGTTGAACTTCATTAGGTTGGATCTCCAGGAATTATAAACTGACATTTAAACCAATAATCATAATAAAACTGTGTTACTGCTGTCTTCCTAATTCTTCTCCATGTGCCATATAACTGTCAGAGTCATACCTTGAGTTAGTTTTGGATGGGAGGAGGCTGGAAGACACAAACTGTAATCATGTTTATATTTTTCAGAGGGTAACTTCCCAAACTAATGTATCTTGAAATTTAAAATTCTCAGTTGAAGATTTTATTACGAAATTGTACTTGTACATGAGGTGAAGCTGTTCTTATAAAACAAACATTTGTAGGACAATGTTACTTGTATAGCATTTACTAATTATTTTTTCCCATACATCACAGCATGAAAATGTTTGCATTACGCAGGACAGGATAAATTGAAAAGTGCAATTGAATATTGATCTATGGCCAAATAAAAGTCTTTTAAATGTAAAGCCTTCACTTAATTTAGGCAGAATCAAAAATAACATCAATGGGCCTGTTACAATTCTCCCAAGACTTTGTCCGGAAATTTAATACAATTTTCATGCTGTCCGGTGATGGATCCCGTTAATGGAATAACCCTATAACCTTTAGTGTTCTTATTCACATTCATGGGTAATATAAATATCATCTGTCCTTCCCTTGGGCTGTAGAACATTAAGCTAACCTCTTTCTTCAAGGCTCAATGTGCTGTGGTTGCTCTATCTGTCTGATGCATTGATTATTTTAAAATAACCAGTGTTATTTTAGGCATGGAAAACTTCTTTACCAAACCTGCAGTGTATTAGGGACTGAAAATTGCACTGAAACTTAGGAAATTAAATCTGTACCAGAGACGTATCAGACACAGAGAATATTACTTATTTATTTAAGGAATTCTTCCTAACAGATTTGTCACCTCTAGTGTTTCTTCATGTAGGGATTTCTGAATTAGAGTTGAACTAATTTAATGACTCTTCTAGCTTTTCCATGAAACTTCCTTGTGTGTAATTCTATAAAGAGTCTAATTTATGAAATTTATAAAGAATGAATATAAAATACAAACCTGCATAACTTTTGATATACTGCCTTCAGCTTTCACGATTCACATTTTCACATTTAATAACATGTTAAACTTTAAATTAGGTTATGCTCTGAATGGAAGTGTGATCTGTATTTGGTTTATAGAGTGTTCAGCACTTGTGTCCTATAGTTCCTAGCTACAATCTATGAACAGGAAGACTACTGAACACCTGGAGCTGACCTAGTAAAGGTGTTTCAGCTAGGGGTTCTCACTAAAGGCTGTGGAAAATATCTGAGGGAATGACTCTCAGATACTTTTTTTTCTATTGTCCTCCATCATGACGTTATTTTTCCAGAAATGCCAAGGCAAGTATACCCAACTGCGGTGGAGGTAAGCAGATCTGCCATTCCTTACGCACAGCTGCCAGTCTGGCTTATGTGTACAACTATAATGCAGCAGAGACAGGCATGGGAACTGGACAAGATGATGAGCTTGAGTTAAGTCAAGGGAAAACTCTTACCCATCATATCTGATTTTGATTAAAAAAAAAAAAAGGAAAAGACATAAAAGATATTAATTTCAAGGAGGATTTTTAATGTAAGAGGGCTTAACTCCAGGAAGAAATATGGAAACATCGGATATGGGGAATGAGAAGCTGCAAAGGGGAGCAAGATACATTGTGCCCTTGTATGGTGATTAAGATGAAGCATCAGTCTTCTAGTGGTGGTAAGTCTTCCTTGGAATGTCCTATATTATACGCATTTAAAAGAAAGTGCTGATGATGAATGAAAAGCTTTCAGTGTTTTTTAACTTCACCCAGAATTTTCACACCACCTGGTGTGTAGCTCAAATCAGAAAATTCTAAATATCCTAAGGAAACTGTTGCCATTGAAGTGGGAGAAAAGAGGAAGGGGATTATGTAATGCTTGCTGATGAAGGGAGGGGGTTTCGGATGTAAGGACAGCTTAAGTACTCATTTGTTTTCCTAAGAACTGTGAAATTCATGGGAAAATTTCTGAACCCTGCAAATACGATGTTTACTTCTGTGTATCTGTGTCTGAGGATCATTGTATATTAATTTATAAATTTTTCTCAATTTATTCAAAGAAGATTTCTAAGAAGCATTCTAAGAAAAGGTTCACTTGCATATTGATTTACTGGGCTGATTCTGTCTTTGTTCCAGTTCACATATAAAACCAGCTGGTTTGAAGCAGGACTCCTCTCTTTCTTCTGGAGCAGGTGGATATATAGCAGTGAACCACTCCAACAGTACTGCAGTGATGAGTGCATTACTAGACAGCTAATGGTCACAGCCTTTCAGCACCATAGGTTTTAATAGTTGCTGGCACATGTAGTGTGTAAAATAAAGTGTAAGGCTATGGTTTTGTGCGTGTCTCAAATATATGCCTTCTGCCTTTATGCACAGTAAAATAGAGAGGAGAAAGGGAAGGTAATGAACTAGCAAGCTGCCTTTTGGGTGGCTAACAGAGAGAACACGATCTAAAATAACAAGTTAGAAGTAGATGCCAGAACAATCTGTGTCTTCATCCTCAGTTGTGTATTCACAGTTGACCTCATCCTGAAAGCACTTGTTGCATTCACAGAACTGTAAAACATTTGTAGTTCTGCTTTAGCTTCTAAGCTGAAGTCAGTAGGATCACTCACAGGCTTGAAAAATTAGTCTGCTTACAAGATCTACTGGATTGAAAACCAAAGGTTCATTGCTTTGCAAGACTTAATTATCCCTCATTTTTCAGATGTGCCATATAAAATCAACTTGCTGTTGATATCAGCAAAAACAAATTTTTCTGACATTGGACATTAACATATTAACTGGCAAGCTCTAGAAATAAAGCTGAGAGCAGTGGGCTCATTTGCAGTCAGAATTGAATTTGTCTCTCCATAGCTCTCTAAACAGGATCAAAGGACTCTAGAATTAATTGGAGATGTCTGTCACATCCTTTGAAGATGATAAATACTACCAAAAAAAAAAAGAGGAAGAGGGCAATTAAAAGCAAGAGGCTTCCTCCTAAATCTGATGTCACCACCCAGAACTGCTTCGCAGTTCTGCAGGGGGCTAATGAGAAAACACACACCTCACAACATGAACAACCAGCTGATGCACCAGATCACTACTGGTGCTGCCAGGAAAAAGCAGTGGGTAGTAGTAGTAGGGCACTCTACTTTGAAAGGCACAGACACACCCATCTGTCATCCTGACCCAGTCTCAAGGGAGGTGCGTTGCCTGCCAAGGTCTTGGCTCAGGGATGTTGCAGAGAGGCTGCCTGCACTAGTAAGTCCCACTATTACCCACTTCTAGTCATCCATGTGGGTCCTAGTGATATAGACTGAAGTAGCCCAGAGAACATAAAGAAGGACTACAGAGCCCTGGGAGAGGTGGCTAGGGGCTCTGGAGCTCAGATTGTCTTTTCATTTGTTCTCCAGAATATGGGAGAGGACCTTAAAAAGGCTAGGAGGATCAGCCAGGTAATAAATGGTTAGAACAATGGTATCATAGTCAGGGGTTTGGGTATTTAGAACACAGGACTCGATCTGAGAGGCCAGGTCTACTGGAAGCTGGTAGAACTGGTCTGACAATGAAGGGGAAGAGTGGTTTTGGTAGGAGGCTTTCCAAGCTGGTCAAGAAAGCTATAAACTAGAAGTGTTGTGGGAGGTGGGCATAATTCCATCCCAACACTCCCAGTTAGTTGCCAGCATTTATAATAAATGCTCAGAGCAATGTAGAGTTATTTCGTCTGCTCCAGACAATAAACTGGCTTCGTTTTGAGTTCAGAGTTCAGATGCCTCTCTACAAACGCCTGTAGCATGGGGAACAAACAAGAGGAATTAGAGATGTGTGCTCCTCTATGAAGATATGATATAATAGGTACCACAGAAACATGGTGGGATGGCTCCTATGACTGAAGTGTTGGAATGAAAGGCTACAGACTCTTTAGAAAAAATACACCCAGCAGGTGGGGAGGGCGAGTTGTTATTTATATTAGGGATAGGCTGGAGAGTATGGAACTCTATCTGGTGACAGGTGAGCAGTCAACAGAGAGTTTGTGGGTCAGAGGTGAAGCGAGAACAGCTATGGGAGACATTACTGTTGGGATCTGTAACAGACCACCTGATCAAGAGGACTCTGTGGATGAAGCACTCTATAGGCAGATAAGAACAGCCTCATGCTCACAGGCTTTTGTCCTCATGGGAGACTTCAATGATCCTGACATCTGTTGGATGGACAGCACGGACCAGCACAAGCAATCCAAGAGGTTCCTCGATTGTGTGGAAGACAGCTTCCTTCTACAAGTAATAGAGGAACCGACAAAGGAGAGATGCCCTGCTTGACCTCATGCTCACTAACAGGGAAGGGCTGATTGGAAATCTGATGCTCCAGGGCAGTCTTGGTTGTAGCAACCATGACGTGGTCTAGTTTGAGGCCTTCAGGACAGTGAGGAGAGCGTGCAGCAAGCTCACTGCTCTGGACTTCAGGAGAGCAGACATTAGCCTCTTGAGGAATCTACTTAGTAAAGTTCTATGGGATATAGCCCTAGAGGGCAGGGGGGTCCAAGACTGTTGGGTGATATTCAAGGATCACCTGCTTCAAGCTCAGGAGTGATGCATCCCAACTAGAAGGAAGTGCAGCAGGAGGGCCAGGAGACCTCCTTGGATGGATAAGGAGCTGCTGAGAAAAATTTGAAGGAAAAAAGAGGCTTGTACAAGGTGGAAGCAAGGACAGGCAGCCTGGGATGAATACAGGGATGTTGTCCGGGAAGCTCGGGAGCAGGTTTGGAAAGCTAAGGCCCAGTTAGAATTAAACTTGGCTAGGGATGTGAAAGATAACAGGAAGGGATTCTATAGGTATATTGCAAATGAAAGACAGGCTAGGAACAATGTGGGCCCTCTCCAGAAGCTATCAGGTGAACTGGCTATGCAGGATTTGGAGAAGGCTGAGGTTCTGAATGACTTCTTTGCCTCAGTCTTCACTGACACATACTCTGACCACACCACCCAAGTCTTGGAAGGCAGATGCAAAGATTCTGAGAATGAAGACCTTGGGCCCACTGTAGGAGAGCATCTGGTTCAAGACCACCTTAAGAACTTGAACATGTACAAGTCCATGGGACCTGTTGAAATCCATCCACGGGTCCTGAAGGAGCTGGCAAATGAAGTTGCTAAGTCACTGCCCATCATATTTGAAAAATCATGGCAATCAGGTGAAGTTCCCAAAGACTGGAAAAAGGGAAATATAACCCCCATTTTGAAGAAGGGGAAAAGTGATGACCCGGGGAATTACAGACCAGTCAGTCTCACCTCTGTGCCTGGCAAAATCTTGGAGCAGATTCTCCTGGAAGGCATGCTGAGGCACATGAAAAACAACAAGGTGCTTGGTGACAGCCAGCATGGCTTCACTAAGGGGAAATCCTGCCTGACCAATTTGGTGGCCTTCTACGATGGGGCTCCAGAACTGCTGGACAGGGGTAGAGCAGTTGACGTCATCTCCCTGGACTTGTGCAAAGCATTCAGCACTGTCCCACACAATATCCTTGTCTCTAAATTGGAGAGANGGACAGGGGTAGAGCAGTTGATGTCATCTCCCTGGACTTGTGCAAAGCATTCAGCACTGTCCCACACAATATCCTTGTCTCTAAATTGGAGAGACATCAATCTGATAGGTGGACCAATATCAAATGGACCACCATCAAATGGACCACCATTTGATAGGTGGATAAAGAACTGGTTGGATGGCCGCACTCAAAGACTTGTGGTCAATGGTTCAGTGTCTGGCTAGAGGCCAGTAATGAGTGGTGTCCATCAGGGATCGGTGTTGGGACTGGTCTTGTTCAATAAGTTTGCCAATGACACCAAGCTGTGTGGTTTGGTGGATACACTGGAGGGAAGGAATGCCATCCAGAGGGACCCTGACATGCTTCTAAGGTGGGCTGATGCCAGCCTCATGAAGTTTAACCATGCCAAGTGCAAGGTCCTACAGGTGGGTTGGAGCAATGCCAGGCACAGCTACTGGTTGGGCAAAGAGGAGATTGAGAGCATCCCTGCGGAGAAGGACTTGAGGGTGGTGATCAATCAGAAAATGAACATGAGCCGACAGTGTGTGCTTGCAGCCCAGAAAGCCAACCGTATCCTGGGCTGCATCAAAAGGAGCATGACCATCAGGTCCTCAACAACAAAAGGACATGAAGCTGTTGGAACAAGTCCAGAGGAGGGCCACGAGGATGATCAGGGGACTGGAACATCTCCTCTATGGAGACAGGCTGAGAAAATTGGGGCTGTTTAGCCTGGAGAAGAGAAGGCTGCATGGACACCTCATAGCAGCCCTCCAGTATCTGAAGGGGGTCTATAAGGATGCTGGGAAGGGACTGTTCAGTAGGGACTGTAGTAACAGGACAAGGGGTAATGGGTTAAAGCTTACACAGTGGAAGTTTAGATTCGATGTAAGGAAAAATTCTTGACTGTGAGAGTGATGAGGCACTGGAATGGGTTTCCCAAAGAGGATGTGAATGCTCCATCCTTGGCAGTGTTCAAGGTCAGGTTGGACAGAGCCTTGGGTGAGATGGTTTAGTGTGAGGTGTCCCTGCCTATGGCAGGGGCGTTGGAACTAGATGATCTTAAGGCCCTTTCCAACCCTAACTATTCTATGGTTCATGTTAGAACCATGAACAGCACTATGATACCTTTATTGTATTAGCAGAGAGAATACGAGTTTATATGATGAAAGGGTTTATTGTGATGTTCTTCACCATGTTCTCTGCATTCAGTGTCAGCAGCAAAATGTATGGGTTTGGTATATTCATAAAAATTTTTTGTGTGTTTAGTCAGTGCTACTTTCAGTGCTGTGAAATACAGAATCCATGAAAGAATGTTCTTAAGAAATCTACTTTTTATGTATTATTAGTTTTTGATATTTTATACACTGTTTCCTTTTGAAGGATTTAGGCAAAGATTAAAACAAATTCATCTAATTGAATTTAATGGCCATGTTGTAAAGATTCATTTTGCATGAGCTGTATCAATTATGAAAATTCCATCAAACCCCCACTGATTCTTAGACCTGAAATTGATTTTATATGTGAAGTTGAAATAAGTAATTTGTAGTGTTTGCATTACACATTTTCTGGCATGACTGATCTTTTTTTAAGGATTACTACTAATGTTTAATTCTAAGTTCAAACAAACTCTCTGTACTTAGTTTCAGATGCTTTCCATCCACATGCCACACAGGTATTTTGTTTTGTGGTTTTTTGTTTTGTTTTTTTTTTTTTTAATTTTTATTTTTTAATGATTATTATTATTATATTCAAAGACTGTGCCACTTCTGTTCTTAAATATACAAAGTGGTCCTCTTTTAATGCTAACTTTTGTTAACTGTTATGGAGTAAAACCATTAAGGGATGCTATTCAATTTTCTTACAACCACATGTGCTATAGTATGCATTTCTGTCCTGCAGTCACTGTTACGACTAAGCTATAGGATAAAATTAGATTGATTAGGTATGTTTAAAGTAATTAGCTTGTGTACTGGTTGCACAGGCAGACAGTGGGTTAAACAAAAGTACATTTTTTTAGTGTTTCAGGGAGGTCTGATTCCTCCTTTTGATTTCCATGTTGTCTACTTTGCTTACAGTATTCTGGCTAGTTAATTTAAGACTAGTTTTGATATGTTGCTCTATCATAGTTGGTAACTAAGGGCAGCCTGGTTATTTAGCATGATTGTTTCTCAAAAGAAATGTAGGATCAGAAGTTTGTTGAAAGTAATATTTATATGTGATAATACTGGGAAAAAAAATATTAAAAAAAAAAAAAAAAAAAAAAAAAAAAAAAAAAAAATTTAAACTCCATAAAAGCTCATTTGAA
>NDXB01009413.1:4757-16556 GCA_002631895.1 Agapornis roseicollis
AAAAAAAAAAAAAAAAAAAAAAAAACAACAAAAACCCACTCTACTGTTTCATAGTATGAATCCTGGGTTTGTATTCAGTTTTGCAACACATTACAAAGTGTTTGCTTTAAAATAGTATGCATATTAATGTATTATTGTTGAAAATCTCCTGGGTTTTTTACCTGCTGTCTGTCCAGCAGCTCAACATCTTTTTCTCTGACTGTGGCAGTGCCTGCTGTTTGATAGTGTACTGTCCACTCTGACACATTAGCACAGCTGCCTCATTATGGCCTCTTCACACTGAAGCAATTTTATCTTAGTGACATTGCACTTACAAACCTATGCTCTAATCTGGGAAAGTTGTGCTAGTTTGACAGATGAGAAGAGCATTGATTAGGATGGGTAGAGAGTCTGATTTTTCTTTGTTAGTGACCCAAATGCTTCACAGCAGAAATGATACTGCAAACTGACAAGGCAAAAATTGACAAGCTGCAGACTACCTCCATGATACATACCTACTTTCACCGTAGATTCCTTGGAAACTTTGAGCTTAAGCAAAAGAGTTAGAAAGGGCCATATCTTTTCTCATACTTCTTATTGTTTGGCTTTATCTTAGACCACCTATGTCGTCATTTTCTGGTATCCTAACATGCCTATATATTTACGGCTGAAACTGGGATGGCTAGTTTTCATGTGACACTTCTAAACATTGCCAGTGACTGTTAGCACAGCCAGAGTCTGACCTCTGGATGTTCTTTTCTAAAATAAAAACCAGGTTTTTCTCCTGATTTAAGAAGCTAGGATGTTTTTTTGTTTTGTTTTGTTTGGTTGGTTTTTTTTCTTTCTAATAAATTTCCCAGGCAGTCCCATCTGTTAAAAGGAAAAAAACCCAACAAAACAAACAAAAAAAAACCCAACACAAAACCACAAAACAAAACCAAAAAAAACAGCTTTTGGGAGCCTACAACTATGTTTTAGCTAGAACAGAAGGTAGGAAACAAATTAGAACATCAGTTTTGATAAACAGGTAAGGTTTCCCACTATGACTGTTTAAGAAAGGAGGTATATGTGCATAAGTACATTGTGGTTGCAGAAATTACTAACTTTGGACATCCTGAACTGCTCACCTGTACTAGACTAGCTGAAACAGAAGATCTCTTGTAGTTTCTTATTTAGAATGAAGTGGATAAAGGAGTGCTTATACAGTTTAGAAAGAAAATAAGCAGCTAAGTGAGTTGACAATTATATTCTTTCTTGTGTAGTACAGCTGTAGCCACAGGCTGCAATCTCCCATGCCTTGTTAAGAAGTAATTTCTGTGTCACAGTAATTCAGAAGAGACCCTGATGTGGTCACGTATTCACTGCCACAAAGGTTATGCTCAACCACACGAACATACTGCAAAACAGGAGGCACCCTTTGACAGGTTTTTGTTCACTTGGGTAAAGAGCTTGATTCTAAGTAAGTCTTTTTTTTTTTTTTAATCAAGAACATTGATTTTATTTCACAAATCAGTGCACACACTGTAAAGTAAGCATATGACTCATGCACCTTACAGCACAATCCTGGCATCTTTTCATAAATACAGTTAGTTACAATCATAATCTGTTGNTAATTAAGAACATTGATTTTATTTCACAAATCAGTGCACACACTGTAAAGTAAGCATATGACTCATGCACCTTACAGCACAATCCTGGCATCTTTTCATAAATACAGTTAGTTACAATCATAATCTGTTGTTATATATATAAGGAAAATGTAGAAAAGTACTAATGAAAACCTAGAAAAAAAATACTCTGATATATGGATAAATTCAAATCCATACAATGCTGCTGTCCTGAATTAACTTTTCCTCTCTCCTACTTAAAAGGAAGAATTCCATGTGTGTCTAGTTTTCAGCTAAGTATCTTATTGAAAATACCTTTCACCTCCCATTCTGTTTTAAAAAAGTTTCCAAACAAGTACTTTGATGCTAACAAATGTGTTACTTTAATCAGTTGTGCACACTTTTATGTTAATGAAATAGCTCAGATGTTTCCCATAAACCAAAGTTCATGGAATTTTTGTGGAACAGAAGTTTAAGATTTTTTTACAATGAAATCGGCAGCAAATCTCTGGTCCTGAACTTGTCTTTTTATAAATATGAAATAAGAAGAGTTTTCTTTATTCACTGGTCTCAGACCTTTGGATTAACTAATTTCTCAACTGAAGATGAATTTCTCATCAAGAGATGAATGAAACATAACCTTTTTTTCAGTTTTCTGATGCAAAACAGCTGGTTGAGAGAAAATTTACAAATATAGATAGGTATAATTTAAGAAACCTAGTTTCATGATTTAATTTCATAGGATAGAAAAAGCCTTTTCACATATTCTTTGTGAGTGTAGAACTATTATAATGTACATCAATTATATATGAAAAACACAGTCCAGAATTAGGCAAAACAAAATTGAAGCCACTCTTCACAATTCATGATTAGCAATGGTATTTTAGAGCCACTATGCTGCTAGGAGGAAAGTGTGTGGCGGAAGCATAAATCTTTCCTCTTGATGATAATGCTGCACTTAAAATTAGCTGTAAAAGCAGTTTTTTTCTTCTATCAGAATTCAACTGCATATCCCAAATCATCCAGTTTATCTTCTCCAAGATGACTGACAAAGGGAAAGAATATGAAGCCAACAACTAAAGTAGCTTTAATCATATGTTTTTTAATCCAAGCAAAGTAATTCCTCTCCCATTACACCACCTCACGCATCTTTTTGCTGTTTTTTACAGCAATACTAGTGAATCAGGAGCCTCTTTGACCAGTAATATCTGCCAACATGGGGGACAGCATAAAGTCTGCTCACACTTGCACCTCAAGAACAGACCTATTTGTAAGACAGAAGTAGTCTGTTACCACACAAGCAACACTCCTTCAGCAGTCAATACTGGCTTTAAACAGCTGGGACAAGTGGTTGTCCTTGAGTTAGAAGAGCTCCTCAAAACATCCCTGTTAAACTAAAATTAGTAAATTATAATTTGTGTTCCATGAAGGCAGAGAACCATGCAAATTCTGTTACAGTGAATCGTGAAATGCTCTCTGTGTGTGTGCATGAGTATGTGAGTGTGTGCATGCATGCGTGTTTGTATATGCGTGTGTGAAAGGTTGCTTCAGACATCTGTAGGAAGCCACTGAGTGTTATTCACAGCATTTTTGAAATCCGGATTAGAATGAATGCCTTTGATAAAAGACAGGAAACTCCCATTCATCACCCAGCCAGCTGCTTCTGTTACCAGCTCATTTGCTTCTTCCTCTCCCTCTTTCAGAAGAGGGCTTCTTGGGAGCAGAGTGCACCATTAGCCTGCATGAGGAACAATAGACTGAAATAGAGCAAAAGACAATCTACACATGAGCCTGATTTTGTGTTTGATTAATCAAAAATGAGAAGAGAGAAAATGCTAGAAATCATATTATATTTCATTGTGCATCATTTCTGCCAAATACTTCTGCCACTGCTTCAGCTACTTGTACAAGCATTGCTCCCACCATTCCCTTGAGCCTCACATATACACAGCAACAGAAGTTGTTAACAGCTATCCTCTATAGGGAAAGGGCATATGTTAATCTTACCTTTAGAAACCCCTTTGGAAATACATATTAACAAAAAAGTAAATAAATAAATAATAAAGGCAACACTTGTAATCTCCTGGTACTGAAAGAGCATCTAATTTCTTTCATCATGAATTTTTAAGAAAATTTGAGAAGGAATGAAAATGTAATTAAAGACAAGGTGACATTTTCACTGAGGCAAGTAAAGAAAAAATAACAAAAATAACCCCCTTTATGTGATCACATTTGTCTCATTAAATTTCACTGGATCACTTACAGCTAAAGACTAAACAAGTGAGACAGAGCAGTCACAATGCACTCTTCCCAATCAGAGTACTCCCACATTAAAGAATCAGTTCATTTAAACATTCTGACAAGATGTTTTTCAACATGTTGACTGATTACTGTGATAAAAATGTGATTATGTAAAGCATCTCTTTGTGACTAGTAACCTGGCCATTTCCTTAAGTGTGCATTATTATAAGAAAAGCAAAGCAAATTGTAACACCACAGGTATACACATTCCTCATAGTTTTGGAATATTGATTCTTTTAAAGAACTGGAATTTAAAAATTAATCTTGATGTTTGTTTTTTTTGTTTGATTTTTTTTGTTTGTTTGTTTTCATTTTTGGTTTTTTTTTTTTCCCCCCCCAGAAAACTGATGAAAGGGAATATACTGATGAAGCAGACTGCAGACTACCAGGATAACTTTTTTAAAAGCTACATTTGTTTTGTTCTTACTTAAGCCAAGATCCCTGTCACTGAACTCAAGATAATTAAAAGATGTATACCTAGTTTAAACCAGTCAACTAAATACCCATAATCAATGGAGAAACAAAGGGGAGAGTTGTCCGTGTCTAAGACAAGTGACCAAGACAGTTTAGATTAATTAGCTTCAAGAAAAGTCTAATCCTCACTGTAGCCTACAGAGAAAACAAAGTGATTAGTTTAGAAAAGACCATAGCACAGCTTTGATAGTTAATGACTATTAAAGAGTGCTAGGGGAAAAAAACCTGACATTTATTTGTGCTTGACAAATAAATGATCTGTATAATGGGTATGTGGCTTAGACCGGTACTGATGAAAGCAGCATGAATTCTTGGAGGTATAACATGTAGAAGATGTTTCATGTTGATCAACAGATCCTAAAAGCAAGTTGAAGTAGAATGAAATAATTTTGGGAATAGGTTGTTCCAGACCAACAGGGATCAGTCATTTAGGCAGAAGGAGGTGACTGGAATATGATACTGTCCAATGTTAAAAACCACCTGAAGCTCTCTGTGTGCATTTGTAACAGGACAAACACTGTCTTGGAACAAAGAAAGATAAGCCAGTGTGTTGTGGTTTAAAACCAGTTTCTACTCCCTCCCCCTCTTTCTTTCCTCCCCCCTCCTTCCTCCCTGCTCCCGGAGGGATGGGGAGGAGAATTAAAGGAATGCAACTCCCACGGGTTGAGATAACAACAGTCCAGTAACTAAGGTATAACACAAATCACTATTGCTACCACCAATAATAATAATGATAAGAAAATAACAAGGGAAGAGAATACAGCATCTCACCAACCACCGACAGATAACTCACGACACCCCACCCAAACTCAGCACTGACCGTACAACCTCCTCCAACCCCCAGAGCGAACTAGCCCTTCCAGATAATTCTGTTACATCCTGGGCATGACGTGCTGTGGTATGGAATACCTCTTTGGTCAGTTTGGGTCAGGTGTCCTGTCCTTTCTTCCTCCCGGCCTCCCCTCCTCAGTTGGCAGAGCATGAGGCTCACAAAGTCCTTGGTCAGAATAAATATTACTTAGCGACAACTAAAAACATCACTGTTATCAGCTGTGTTCCCATGTTGAGTCAAAACACAGTGCCGCACCAGCTACTAAGAAGGAGAAAAATTGACTGCTATTGCTGAACCCAGGACACAGTGCTTTCTTTGCACAGTAGTGCACAGCAATTTAATCCTAGGAAAGTTGTTTAGAAAAATGCAGTGAAAGAAAAGGGACAAACATTATTCCTACCAGGTTTTTAGAGGTAGAAAAGAAAATAATGTTTTATAGAGTGAATATTTCTAATGATTTATGGACTTCCAAAGTCAAATTACATTGTGAGCATACACTTCTATTTTCTCCTGTTAAAATATCGTTATGGCTAGCTACAGATGTATAGATGTGAACAAAATCAGGAAGTTGTAAGATAATAGCACAAGAATATTATACAGAAGCAGAATTTCATGCTGTAAAATTTAGCTCAATCACTCTTTGTGGTTTACTTTGTAGAACTAAGCAGCTGCTCATTTTTAAGGTAATAGTGGACAGCACAGCAGCATTTTGTGAGACTCAACTTAAAAGGAAGAATTCTCGCTTTACTCAAATATTTAAATTTCTTTTTCAGCTTTACCAATGTCAATGGTGTCGGAGTTTGCTTCTGTCCCAATTGCTAAACATCCCAATTACCATCTGCACTTCAAAATCACAAACTATTTCTCACAATTTCCGTCATGCCAAAATCTCTTTCCCCTTTCAACCAGCTGCAGAGATATCTGGTGCCTCAAAATAAAAGTGTTCTGATGTTAAAAATGAGTAAAGCTGAAGAAGGGACGTTACTAATACTGAGTACAATTCAGTGGTGCAGTAATTCAGAGATCACTAGAAGAGAACTAGCAAGGAATCAAATTTGTCACAACATAGTGATATAATTTTCTTTTTAACAAGTTCATTGGCTCAGAAATAATATGGTGTGTGTTGACACAAGGCTTGACACATTGAACTGGAGGTGTTACAGTCCTCTGTATGCCTTGTGTAACTTGACATAACATTTGAATAGTGAGACACAATATGCTGTCAGGAATTTTTCTGTCATTCTGGGGTATACTAGTTTTGTGTAATTGCACCAAAGTATTTCTGACCTTTTGTAATTGCTGGGTTTATATCATTGTCTGGTACTTTATATACCCACACACCTATACAGATGTATGTGTGTAAAAACATGATATAGTAATATCTACTATTCAAAAATTTAGAATTCAGAACACAGAAAAATTTTCTGATCTTAGCTGTTGTGGGTGCTCACCAAGCCTCATCCCCATTCCTCAGAAAGACCAGAGGAGAAAATACAATTAAAAACCTCATGGGCAAGATAATGAGATGTATATCACTCACCAGTTACTGTCATAGGCAAAAAGAGACTAAGTCCCCATCAAAACCAGAAAAGGATAATTAGAAAACAAAAATAAAAAAACCCCAAACCAAAAACCCAACAGCAAAAAAACCCCAATGCCCTCACCCCCTCCCTCCCCTTCCCACCCCCTACTCTTACCCCCCCCNATGCGTGCCTGAAGGGTGGAGCAAAGTGGGGGGTCCTACTGCTTGGGGGGATACTTAAGGGCCCATGACCACAAAAAAGAAGCCAGGAAGATTTTAACTCCAGTTTATTTCTTAACATAACCCCCCCCCAAAAAAAAAAGAAAAAAAAAAAAAACAAAACCAAGAAATCCGTAAGCCAAACAAGCCCACCTTTCCTTCAATAAGCTCATTTTTACTCCAATCATCCCTTCTTCTCAGGTCTACCTCCTCCTACCCCCCTGAGAGGCATGAAGGAATGGGGAATGGAGGTTGTGGTCAGTAACTCTTCTCTTACAGCTGCTGTACAGTGTTTTTTACATTTGCTTAAATATGTTTCCACAGAGAGGCCACCGGTGTCTCTGATGGGCTCAGCTTTGGCCAGCAGCTGGTCCTTCTAGGAGCCAGCTGGAACTGGCTTTATCTGACATGGAGAAGCCCCTGATGCCTTCTCACAGAAGCCACCCCTGCAGCACCTTTGCTATCCAAACTTCATCATGTAAGCCCAAAAAACTAGCTCTGGCAGATTTAATTGCTGTTGACCTAGAGAAAGCAACCATAAGAAGAAGAAAAGTTTAGTCATTGAAATTATCCATTCAGTCTTCAGTATTTTCACTCAAATAGCAAGCAATGTTATAGCTGAACTTTGGTACCAATAACAACAAACCACAAAATTATCAATAACAACAATAACAATAAACCATGAAATTATCATCAAACAGTAATGAAGTTCAGGTCTTACTGATTTTAGACAGCCTTATGTTGCACAATAAATATTGTATATCCAGTCTCCTAGCCAAATATAAATGCTGTGTGTGTGAATATTTAAGCCACTCTGAAATTCAGACATCTTATTTTTATTGGTTGAGAAATTTACCTTGGGCAGGACCATGACTTGAGCAAGACATAATAAAAAGCTTTATCTCAGATAACCTTATATAAGGTTATATAAGTTATAACATTTCATCTAACTTATGAGGCATCTTGGTGTCATTGAATCTTTTCTTCAAGTAAGTTAGGCATTAATTTTTAAACAGGATCTGCGTAAATAGTGTAAAAAAACCCCTGTCCGTCTTTGTGAAATTTGCATTGTATCTGCCTGTCCTGGTAAATTCATTTGAGACAAGTTCTTTGCCTAATCACTCCATGTGACTATTTTATTACAGCCTTAATGTAATCATCTTTGAGGAAAAACTAGAACAAACAAGCTCTTAAAACAGATTAAATCATCAGTACTTAGGAGCAAATTGTAGTGGTTTTGGTTCACGAACACTGAGAAGTAATGAGGAATCATTTTGGAAAAGGTGTTTGCTTTTTCTGAACTTAGGTGCTTTTTAACACTTCATGGACTTTAGGAATGATTTTGTATGGTCAGCTGCATGAGTACAATTCCAAAGAGAACTTGGGTAACACTTATATAAGCCCTAAATACATTCAGAGCACGTAAGCTGACCTGACACCTAGGGAGAGTACCACAAGACAGAAGGGTCTAGATAATAGCATCAGATAATGGTACAGTATTTATATGGTGATCTTTCCATTCTCTTCCTGCTATGCAGAGGGAGATTGTTCTCCTGTGGCTCCAATGATAGGCTTAACAGTGCCTCTGCAATCAAGTGCTTTTTTTAAACAGATTCTCCTCCCCTAAGCTTCTGTCTGAATTTCACCCTGCTGTAGAGAGACAGTACAAAGACTATCTACCCTTTACTAAGACACCTCTTGAAGACCTTTGGCCTAAAGGAGTCTGCAATGAGTCCTGCATGAATCTCGCTATAAGATTTAGCTTAGGTTCAAAAAAAACAGAAGACCACAAAAGAAAATAGCGAAGTATCTGCCAAATGATACTCTAAAAATTTAGGTCTTCAGGCAAGCACTTCCTTATCTTCAAGTATAATCTTTAGTTTGAGTGATTTCAATCAATGTTAATTATACCCCAAACGTGTTGCTGAACTAGTGTCATAATGCAGTATTCTGCTGCCCCATAAAGCTTACTGGAAAGCGAAAGAATGAAATGACAGAAAATTACAAAAATGAGAAAATTACTGTTCTTTGGCTTACTGCCTAAGTCACCTTAGCTACTTTGATGTGATTCCAGTTTAAGTGGATTGACAGCTTCCATTGTTTTCTTAATGGACTGCATCATGAAAGTTTGTTATGTGTCAGGTCACCACACTTACGCTGGAAGACACAACACTACACAGGGAGAAATGTCTTGAGGTCTTTCAAGATCAGACCAGCTGACCATGCAGCAAACTCATGACCAGTCACAGCAGTCTGTAAGAACTACAAGAAATGTGAGAGCAAGATTGTCTTTTTAATATAAAAATCATAAATAACAAAATACTA
The DNA here is from genome assembly GCA_002631895.1 of Agapornis roseicollis. Taxonomy (NCBI): domain Eukaryota; kingdom Metazoa; phylum Chordata; class Aves; order Psittaciformes; family Psittacidae; genus Agapornis; species Agapornis roseicollis. Next base: position 14,017 of record NDXB01009413.1, read on the forward strand.
CACCAAAAATCCACTGTCAAGTTATAAAACCCATCAGTACTAAGGGTATGTTTTACATCAGCTTTATACCATCCTATCGTTTAACAGTAAAGTTGCAGTCATGGTGTTAAGTGAAGCAATTGAAGCTCTGGATGTTATTAGCTGTGGATTGTAGTGTTTGAAGTAGCAGTTGATTTATCTGTTGACTGCTTTTCCTGATTTCCTTGTTGGTCCATGGGGATGCTATCAAAGGCTCTTGTCCACATATAGCTTTAGCCATTTAAGAAATTAGTATCTCTAGCAGCTTATTACTTCACCTAGTTAGACATTTCTGCCTCCACAGTTGAAATGTCAGGTTAGTGCAAAATAGATCATGTCTGTTTAACTGAGAACAGATAGAGCCACTGAATACACAGCTGTCCCATGAGCATTAATCCCCTGCCACTGAATACCAGTGGTTCATAGATAAGGTTTCTTTTTGTGCAGTATCACCTACTTATCAGCCATTAACGGAAACTGTTCTGAAACAGGGGGCTCAACAGCTGCAAAACCAAAGGAGGCAGAGCAAAACATAGCCTTCTTTCTTAAAAGCAGTGTCAGAGTACAGACATTTAAAGTTCTCCAAGCCAGTGGAAAAGGTGCACAAAAAGGGGTATGACTCTTAGTGTGTTTTATTTCACACTGAATTTTCATTGGGTGAAATGCTTCAGCATGACTTAGAGGTCCCTCAAGTCAGTGATGCAAAGCTTCTGTAAAGCTCCCTTTTCATTCTTTTGCCTTTGTCACATACATTTCCAGGAGCATGGCAGATTCAGCAATACACACACAGAGCACACACCCATGCACACACAATGTAAACTAGCATTAAGGTTCTGTCTGGGAGAATAGACTGGCTCAGATCATGGTCAGCCAATACTGTGTAGTGCTAAATGGGACAACAAACAAACAAACAGATAAAATAAGATATCCTGTGCCTTAATTTGCCCATCAACTGTAGTGGTAGGAATAATATGATATTAATGTTGCACTTTTTTGACAGTGTTGAGAAATCACTGCATAATAATGACTATGTGGCAAAAAAGGTGGACTTTCTTACAAGTATCCCACAGATTTTTAAATCTGGCCAATAGTATTTTCTACAATTACCTGCCCTGTTCTTTGCCCTCACCCTTGTCCTGGGTTCTGCTTATCCGACAAGTCATTATTAGATATGGTGCAGAGAGAAAGTATAACCACCTTGTCTAAAAAGAAAGCAGCCCACTACTCATTTTATGTGGTAAGGCATCCTTCCTGACTTTTAGTGATGCGTGGCAAGAGCATGACCTAAGACTGCCAACTGGATCAGCTCCCACGCGGAATGTGGACTGAAGAATACTTGGTTTATAGATTCTGATTCAGAGATTTACAGAAAGTGCTTTAGCCATGACAATACAGGTGTGGCTCCAAACATATTAATAGTAGAGGTGTAGTTATTTCTGGAGCAATGAACAAAAACAACCAAGGCCTTCATAGCATGTGGGTACCTTCACAATTAGACAGCATATGAAGAGCAGGATAAGAAGTTTCCACCAGGGAATTTTTCCTAAATCCCTTTTAGATAAATAATATTTATTTATAGACAAATAATATGTATTTTTAAATGTTTTCTTTATTGATATGTTTATATTACTTTCTTTAATCCTGAATAGCTAGCATTCTTATTTAAAGACAGGGTTTCTCAACAAGCAAACAATTGGAAACAACCAAAGAAAATATTTGTTGCCTCTTGACCTAATGGAGGTTTTTCAAAGACAGGGGTTTTTTTTGAGTGTATACACATTCAAATGAGTTCAGTATCCCAGGAGACTATTCAGGTGGAATTCTAACAATAGAACTTAAAAAAATAAAGCATAAAAGCATATTGTAATTAATTCTCCATGCCTGGCAGTGTTCAAGGCCAGGTTGGAGAGAGCCTTGGGCGACATGGTCTAGTGTGAGGGATCCCTACTCATGGCAGGGATCTTATGACGATCTTATGGTCCTTTTCAATCCTAACCATTCTATGACTACATTATCCTATGATCCTTTCAGTGAAATGTTATGAGATTATATCAGCTCATAAACAAAACAAATATTTTCTGGCATTTCTGTCACCAAGTTTCTGATTTACTGTTTTTGAGGTTTCACTACCTGATGTGTCAAATGATCTTTGAGACTGACACATGAAAAGATAAGGCTAAATATATACTTTCAAAAATAAATGTATTCACAAAATCACAGAATCCTAAGGGTTGGAAGGGACCTCGAAAGATCATCCTGTCCAACCCCCCTGCGAGAGCAGGGTAGCCTAGATTACATCACACAGAAACTTGTTCAGGCAGGCCTTGAATATCTCCAACGTAGGAGACTCCACAACCCCCCTGGGTAACCTGGTCAGAGCTCTGTCACTTTCACAGNGGCAGGCCTTGAATATCTCCAACGTAGGAGACTCCACAACCCCCCTGGGTAACCTGGTCAGAGCTCTGTCACTCTCACAGTAAAGAAGTTTCTCCTGATGTTCACATGGAACCTCCTATGCTCCA